>JABCKB010000208.1:0-60546 GCA_013184455.1 Fusarium continuum | reverse complement strand
TATATAATTTTATTTATTAATTACTATCTTTTTATTATATTACTAATTTATAAGTATTTAAAGCTATTTATAATATATTTAAATATATAAATAATATATATTTAAATAAGGGGTATATTAAGAATTCTTACACTTTAATTAGCTTATCTAAGCCTATAATAAGGGCTCGAATTAAATAAAGGCGCATAAAAGCTATAACCTTTAATTAAAGAAAACAAGGCTCTTTTAATTACCTGATTTAATGCTTGTTGTGACCTAATTCGCGCTTCGTATAACATCAATTAAATTGCTAGCAAAGAAAGTCATCACTTTCCTCACGCTCAGGCAAGTTACCTCACGTGATCAGTCACTTCGCGACGAGGCAACTTGACAGTGGAGGCTTCAAGTTGGGTCGGGTGGCTGGGACGAAGCTGGAGCCCCCTGCCGCCTAAAGACGTACAGGTACAGCGCCATTATCCGCTGTCTGCCAGCGAGCTAAGGCCCACCTCAACTCATTTATCTCAGCCTCCCCCGTATCGTCATCGCTCGGCGCCTTGTATGCGGCGCACCTATCGACGACAACCGGCATCTCTGCTCAACGTTTCCCGCTGCCATCTCCATTGTCGCATTTTCGTGAATTGCTAGGAGCCTGGCTTGTTCCGACCTGCTCCAAGCTACCCCGCCGTCATAGCTCGACAAGATGGCCACGCCAGCTCCCCCCGAGGACCAGGCTCGTCTGCTTGAGGATGCCCTCGTCGCCGTGCGTCAACAGACTTCTCTGATGCGCAAATGTCTTGACACGCCTGGCAAGCTAATGGATGCGCTCAAATGCTGGTATGTCAAAAACTGTGTTGCGCGCCATCATAGCCCGATCCCCTGAATGGTATCGCTAACCCCTGGTAGCTCGACTCTCGTTTCCGAGCTTCGCACAAGCAGTCTCGGCCCCAAGCAGTACTACGAGCTGTACATGTCTGTATTCGACGCCTTGCGATATCTGTCTGTTCACCTTCGCGAAAACCACCCTGTCAACCATCTCGCCGACCTTTACGAGCTTGTTCAGTATGCTGGCAACATCATTCCACGATTGTACCTCATGATTACAGTGGGAACCGCCTACATGGCCATTGAGGACGCGCCTGTCAAAGAACTTATGAAAGATATGATGGACATGAGCCGAGGTGTTCAGCACCCTATCCGTGGACTCTTCCTCCGGTATTACCTGTCCGGTCAAGCGAGGGACTTCTTGCCGACAACCGAGAGCGACGGCCCTGAGGGCAACATCAGCGACTCCATCAACTTCGTCCTTACCAACTTTGTTGAGATGAACAAGCTGTGGGTTCGATTACAACACCAGGGCCATTCGAGGGAGCGCGAACAGAGAATTCGAGAGCGAAAGGAGCTGCAGCTCCTGGTTGGAAGCAACATTGTGCGCCTAAGCCAACTCGTTGACCTCGAAACCTACAAGTCCAGCATCCTAGCACCTTTGCTAGAGCAGGTGGTTCAATGTCGGGACGTTCTCGCCCAAGAGTATCTCCTTGAGGTGATTACGCAAGTTTTCCCAGACGAATTCCACCTGCACACCTTGGACCAATTCCTTGGTGCCGTTTCGCGCCTCAACCCTCATGTCAATGTCAAGGCTATTGTTATTGGTCTGATGGATCGATTATCCGAGTATGCCGAACGTGATGGACCAGAGGATAGGTCCGACGACAAGGCCAAGATCGAGGCTGATGCTCTGGCGAAACTGTTGGAGAAGGTCAACTTTCAGAAGGAAGCTTCGGTAGCCACGCCGTCAGAGTCCAAGTCTACTGAAGCGGATGGCAAGTCGGCTGAGACCGCTGAATCTGCTGAGTCCGCCGATACTGACAAGATACCTGAGAACGAGGGTGAAACAACAGCCAAGACCAACGATGCGACCGCCGATGAAGCGGCTGATGAGAGCAGTACCGACGATTCTAGCACACCCGCCGAGGCCGCGTCTTCAGTCGCAGACACGGAAACAACTGCCGTCAATGGTCAAGGCTCGATCACGGACAGTGTACATCTTTATGAGGTATTCTTTGCTCAGGTCAAGAACCTGGTGGAGGCACAGCATCTCCCTGTACCGGATACCATTGCCCTCCTGGTGTCACTTTGCAATCTAGCACTCAACATCTATCCCGACAGGCTGGACTATGTCGACCAAATCCTAGCCTACGCCACTACCAAGGTTCGGGAGAACATTAACAATGCCGATCTTCACTCACCTCCAGCTCAACAGAGCTTGCTTGCTCTCTTGCAAGCACCCCTCAGTCGATATGTTTCTACTTTTACTGCTCTGTCTCTTCCCACCTACGTTCCTCTTTTCCAGTCGCAATCATATCCAACCCGCCGTGCCGTCGCTGGTGACGTCGCTCGCACCTTGCTCAAAAACCAGACTAAGATCTCGACTACGGAACAGCTCGAGAATGTGCTAGAGGTACTGAAAGTTCTCATCAAAGAGGGCTCCCAGGCACCACAAGGATATCCAGGCGTTGCCCAGCGGCGCCCTGTGGAGACGGACGAGACGATGGAAGAACAGGGATGGCTCGCAAGGATCGTGCACTTGCTGCAAGCTGAGGACAACGACACTCAGTTTAAGCTACTTCAAATGACGAGGAAGGCGTACTCGGAAGGAAACGAGCGTATCCGCACGACCACACCACCTCTCATGACCGCGTGCATGAAACTGGCGAGGAAGTTCAAGCTGCGGGAGCACTTAGACGACAACTGGGAGACGCAGAGCAACGCGTTGTTCAAGTTCATGCACTCGGCGCTTAGCACGCTGTATACGCGTGTCAACGGATCTGGAGCTGCGGAAATGGCGCTGCGTCTGTTTAGCTCTGCTGGTCAAACAGCAGATTTGGTCGGCTTTGAAGAGGTGGCGTACGAGTTCTTTGCACAAGCCTTTACGGTGTATGAGGAGGCTGTGTCGGACTCAAAAGCTCAGTTCCAGGCAGTCTGTGTGATTGCTACTGCTCTTCATCAGACACGTAACTTTGGCAAGGAGAACTACGACACACTTATTACCAAATGCGCACAGCACGGAAGTAAACTGCTGCGCAAGCCTGATCAATGTCGCGCTGTGTACCTGGCTAGTCACTTGTGGTGGGCAACTCCCACGGTACCCAATGGCGAGTCAGAGGAAACAGAGGTACGTATAGGTTGACATGCTCAAGAGCCCAGCTAACATACACAGCTTTACCGTGATGGCAAGCGAGTGCTTGAATGCCTTCAGCGTGCTCTCCGTGTGGCAGACTCCTGCATGGAGACTGCCACGTCGATTGAGCTTTTTGTTGAAATCTTGGACCGTTATGTTTACTACTTTGATCAGCAGAACGAATCGGTGAGTCTAACTGGCGTACTGGCGTGAGATGTCCGGCACCAGCTAATTGGCACAGGTTACAACCAAGTATCTCAATGGCCTCATTGAGCTTATCCATTCCAACCTGGCGGGCAATCAACAGGATTCGGCGTCAGTTGAGAACAGCCGTCGTCACTTCCACCAGACGCTGGAAAATATCCGTAGTCGACAGTATGAAGGCATTGTGTTGACACCAAACTGAGGTTTGGTTACAGTAGAAGGGGGAAAGAGAAGGCGAACGAGCGGCATAGCGATAGATAATGTTTAGCCTGCACGCATTAAGGAGGGAGCAGGTAGTTGTATATATGTAAACTTTGCACGAAAATTGATGATAGGCGTGGTGAAGCTGGATCTTGTCCCTTTGTGATGAGGCGAGTTCAGGGGTAAAGAGCTATCGAACGCGGTCTCTGGATAAGCCATATACCGGTAACGGCCTGAGCAGGCGTGGCATAGGTCGACAGTGAAATGAGTCTTGAGCCTATCTGGGCTTTGAACGTGAAGTATAGTTATGTTGCCGTTATCACAAATAAAAATTAATTCAAAAATAGGCCATCACCTCCCTCTACGAGTTAGGCTGTCTTATTATCCCAGCTTTTGTGGGGTAATCCTGGTGGCGTGCACGGGCAGATTCAGGAGACTGAGAGCGCCAGGCCATGCCGGTTCCTTGGATGCCTCCCAGAGCAAGTGTCAAGTGTCAAGTATCAGAACATGTTTCACGTCAGGATTTTGCGGAAAGAACAGAGACCATAATACTCAAGTCAAATAACATTCAGCTACTCTAGTCTCGTCAAAGCTTACAAAGGTCAAGGCTTGCCAAGTCTCCCGGATTAACTCAGCCACTGGAACCTCGACCAACTTTCCGTACTAACCGGCGGGTTATAGTGGGCTCCGGTCCCTTACGTGGACACTCCATTCACCATCATCCCCCGTCGCATCGATTCGTATCCGTTAGGATTCGATTTGATCACCTCAACCTTTTCTTTTACCCTTTTAGACTACCAATCACCATCATCAACCCGTCAAGTCGGAGCTTTTGTCTAGGGGTTTCGGGCTTATCGGTTTGGCGATGCACTTCTGGTGCCTGACTCTCTGACTCTTGTCTCTCTTTCTTGACGCTCCTTTCGTGCTTGAACCATCTTAATTCCTTCGCATCTCGATCGATCGACCACGAATCGCCCGCTCCTTTATCTAAACCTTCCAGCGAATGGCCTTATTTATCTCGAGTTCTCTGTAGCACCTCGTACCTAGCTTCAATCGAATTGAATATACGACAACCGAGGGCGCGATTAGCGCTCAAACACGATCAGCATGCCTTCAGAAAAGACCCCTTTCTACGATCCTATACCTCCTACATACGACCAGGCCGTAGCCAGCGGTAGTCGTTATGACCCCGATGAATGGTCTCCCGCTCCAAGGTCTCCGACCAACGAGCGGAATGCAACCGAAGCGGAATCTCAGGGTCTCCTACAACACTCGAGTGGCGCGAGCTCCTCCCGCAGGCCAGACGGTTATCGGCCACCTACAGTAGAAACCGACGATGAGGACAGCCTATGGGCCAGCGATAGCGATAACGATGATGAGGCTGCGCAAGTTCGACGCGAGATGCAGGAGATGGAAATCGAAGAGCCCGACAGACCCCGAGGCTCTCAATGGGGGAAGCGAATAGGCTCATATTTAACTTTGCCACAGTGGAAATGGTCCTGGCGGCCAAGGTTACCACGATTACGCATACGCCTACCTCAACGAGCTGATGCGCCAGCGGCCGACAACGCCGGGACTGCCACGGGTGAGAATGAGGAGACGCCAAGCCGGACATCAAGGAGGTGGAGCATACCAAAGTTCGACAAGACAACCGTCGTCTTGTTTTGTGTGCGCATTTTGGCGCTCACAATCATACTGGGCTTTTTTTACCTGCTTTTTGCCAGTGACATGTTTGGTGGTCTATCAGATCGCTTGGGAGGTGGTTTCCGCTTTAATCCTGAGGACCTCCGAGGTCACCTGCTACGCACCGTCGATCCTATGAGGATGCGCGCTTCCGTGCAGCACTTTTCGAATTATGCTCATATCGCCGGTACCGAAGGCGACTACGCGACTGCCCTGGATGTTCAAAGCATGTTTGGCCGGGCATTACTGGATGAGGTCATGATGGACGAGTATCAAGTTTATATCAACTATCCCCGCAAGGACGGCCGTGCGGTGCAAATTATGGACGGCAAGGACAGCAAAAAGGCCGTATGGACGGCTAAGCTGGAAGAGGAGGAAGTTGGCGGCGAGACGGCAGGCCGACAGACGTTTGCCTTTCACGGATACTCCAAGTCGGGTGACGTTAAAGGTCCCCTGATTTACGCCAACTACGGCTCGCGGGAAGATTTCAATCAGCTCATTGGTAAGGGCGTCAATGTTACAGGAGCTATAGCGCTGGTACGAAGTGGCGGCTCGTCAGACAACCAGGCTCTCAAAGTTAAGGCGGCCGAGCTGGCGGGCTTTGCTGGCTGTCTCATCTACTCCGACCCCGCGGACGACGGGTTCAAGAAGGGCGCTGTGGCACCCAAGGGTTTGTATATGCCCGCAGATGGCGTCCAAAGAAGCTCTGTGGGCCTCACGAACTGGGCCATTGGCGATCCTCTGTCACCTGGTTATGGAAGTAAGGGTGATCAGAGAATCACGCTCGACAAGACAACCGGACTGGTTGGTATTCCCAGTCTTCCCCTAGCATGGAGAGATGCAAAGGTCCTGCTTCAGCATCTCAAGGGTTACGGCGAAAAGGTACCTGATAAGTGGGAGGGTGGTGTCCCAGATGTCGAGTGGTGGACGGGCGATGACAAGTCTCCCATTGTGCGTTTGAAGAACATACAAGACGAGGAGGCGATGCACAGCATTTGGAACGTCTATGGTCGAATCAACGGCATGGAGCAGACATCAAAGTCTATCATTATCGGCAACCAGCGCGATTCCTGGGCTTTCGGTGCGACTGACCCCCATTCGGGTACAGCGGTCATGATTGAGATGGCTCGAATCTTCGGAGATCTCGTACAACGAGGCTGGAGGCCGTTAAGGACGATCGAGTTCATGTCATGGGATGGTTCTGCGTACAACTTGATCGGCTCAACCGAGTATGTCGAGCACAACTCTGAGCAACTACGCGACAATGCCTTTGCCTACATCAACCTTGACGCAGCCGTTGTCGGAAATGACTTGCACGCTTCAGGATCACCTGTGTTCCGGAAATCTCTTCTCCATGCCCTTGGCCGAGTAATCGACCCCGCTACCAATTCAACTTTGAAGGAACTCTGGGATCAGAGCCATGCCGAGCTCGACCAGCCCGAGGGGAGGGGTGATCATATCCCATTCCAAGACATTTCGGGGACTAGCTCGCTCGATTTGGCATTTAGGGGAAGCCAGGTTCCTCACCATTCAAGCTACGACAAGATTGATTTAGTGGACGACTTTATTGACCCCGACTTCAAGTATCACGGAGCGATGGGACAAGTGATAGCTCTTCTCATTCTCGACATGGCAGATCGACCCATCATGCCCTTTGACATGGATTGGTACGGGCAGAGACTGGGCCAATGGGTAGAAGACCTAGAGAAGTGGGCCGTCAAGCGTATGAACGGCCAGCCCAAGGGCGAGTTAAATGCTTTCAAGGAGCTCAAAGAAGCTGTACAACTGGTTCAGCACAACGTTGCCACGTTCGAAAAGTGGGAGATGGACTGGGACCGTGAGGTCCTGGGCAATGGAGGTTGGGAAGCCAATGACATTGGCGCATCTCGACTAGCCTACAACAACAAGATGGCGTACTTCGAGACGTCGTTGCTCGACATTGAAATCGGTGGCGGCGTAAGTCTATTCCAGCCCAGACTGACTAAAAGAATGAAGCTGACCCTCTTCAGATTCCCAACCGCACACAGTTCAAGAACGTCGTCTTTGGACCAGAAGCTTGGTCTAACGATGGTGCTATCTTCCCCGCCATCCGCGACAGCATCGAGAACGGAGACTGGGCGAGCGCCAAACCCATCGTTGCCAAGACGGCAGCACTCCTTCGCAAAGCAGCGACGATCTTAGAGATGCAATAAAGCACGTGTATGATTTGAGCAGCGAAAAGCCTCACTTTTGTTTCCTTTTCTTTTGACCAATCTGAGTCTTGGCGACTTCGCCCTTGTTGTTGTTTTTCTTTATTAGGATATACATAGTGTCTGGTTTCTGATCCGGGAACTGTGTGGCAACTCTTCACGCAAAGATGTACAGGAGGCATTGCACGGAGTTTGGATACGTGGAACCCTGCTTTTTTTATTTTACTTTTCTTGGGTAGGGCAGGATTTGTCGAGACAACTTGTCGGGATAGAGTGATGGTCTGTTCGTGCTGGCCCTGACTGGGTATGTGGGATTCTTCTTTGTTATAGTTCTACTAATGAAGGAATGCGAGTTACTCATGTACCTGGACATATTCTATCATGAGTTCGTCTGTCATGAAGAGTGAACGCTCCGTAAGCACCTACAAAGCTCGTGATCTAATAGCCTCACGAACTAATTAGCTTCATTCCACCACTTAGTTAAGCCTTCTGTGCTTCGTAGTCCTGCACAGAAACCAGTTTCCCAACAACATTGTACTTCTCCAAAAACCTCTCCTCCCAGCCCTGCAGCGCCTCCAACTGCTCCCCATCCAGTCCCTCGAGCTTATCAAGCGGACCATCGAGATCCTTGGTAAGCATTTCCTCATCAAAGCTCCCGCACGCAAGACCACGGCTCGCATCCCTGCCGGCGAAGTTGCTATACGGACCACCCGGTCCGTAAAAGTTGCGACCTGGAGAAACATCGAAGATGCGCCCGCGCACGCCGAGGTAGACGGGTCGATTATCCTCACCGTTGAAGGGGAGCAGCGTATGGGGAGTGTATGTGCGGAAGACGGTCGAGGGGGCGTCGCGTGGGAGTGAGGGAGGTGGGGAGGAGCGCAGGAGGGCGTAGGTTATGTAGAGGACGGCGATGAGGAGGACGATGTTGAGGGGGGTGAAGAGAGATGCGCTGGGACAGTTAGTGAGATCTTTGGTGGGGGTGGGAGAGAGGACGTACGCTTCTTGGTTGGCCTGCTGAGCCATCTGGCGCTCGACGTGATCCATGGTTTAGCGATAGTGTTTTGCAGTCTTATGCGCGCAGTTGTATCAAATAATAGGTGTCTGATCAAGCAACTGGCCGAGTGTTGAGCTGCCTCTGGGGTAGTTGTTTGTTGGTTGGGGTTGTCAAAAGCAAGGTGCAGTAAAGTACATACAGTATCTGTAAGAAAGTGCTGATCCCGAGCTCCCGGGGTTTCCTTGGGGTTCTCCCCCGCTTCGGCGCCGTATCAGCTTTGGACGGAATTGCGGTCGGGATTTAGGGAGTAGTCGGGCAATTCTTCGGCTGCCGCGAAAGAAGGCACATCTCATTTGTACTATGTTTCTCGGAGATTGTTCCTGCGGTGGTAGAGAGGGCAATAGGTTGATTCATATCTCGTCTATTACGTCGTGATTCCGGCATTCAAAGAGCACCTGGTCAGAGCTCCTACAGTATAAATGCCGGCATTGAGGGGTGGATGTTCGTGAACGATGTCTGAGACCATGAGATTGATGGCTATATCCGGAGCTTTGAGGCAGAAGCAGTAGTCCCTGGTTTTTCTTTTACTCGGGAGTTCTAGATATCTAGTTGAAGCTATCGTGGATAGGTACCCAGTAGAGAGCTGTAGCTACATGAACTAGTCTTGAAGCTCTATTTCATTTAAGCATTCATTGCTTCAATGCTAGGAACTGCCTAATAAACTCGCTGCTCTGTCTCTCAAGGTCAAGTCTCCCAGCATTAGACAAAGAAAACCTGGCCAGAAAAGAATTCAGATAGGGAGATTCAGTGGGCAGGGGGCAAAAAATGGAGGCTGAGGGATTTGAACCCCCGACCTTTCGCAGGCATCTGCAATCATGCAAAGCGAACGTGATACCCCTACACCAAGCCCCCAGTATTGACTGTAAAGCAAAGAGAATAAGAAGATATATATTTTGTATTGCTCTCTTTCAATTAAATCACTGCTAGAGAGGTCTCTCTATTCAATCCCGCCATAGTTGTTGGGTTAAAATTCTGGTATAAGTAAGATACTATCTGGATATTCAATGTGAGAAAGAAGATCTTGCATAACTGTTCGGACTATCAAGCGCTTAGGTACCGGTGGGCAGTCATGATAATGTGCACCTTACCTCGTACCAAACAACAGCCATTACATTTCAAAGCTGTAAAAATGCACTAGGCATGAGATCTCAGATTTATATCAAAGATATAATTTCTCGGCCCGTATCTGTAACTTTCACGCACTCAATACTGTCTGATTCATGATTCAAGTATTCACAGTCAGTGATT
This sequence comes from Fusarium continuum, assembly GCA_013184455.1. NCBI lineage: Eukaryota > Fungi > Ascomycota > Sordariomycetes > Hypocreales > Nectriaceae > Fusarium > Fusarium continuum. The sequence continues at coordinate 50,810 of JABCKB010000208.1, read as the reverse complement.
CACGTCAAAAAGGGCCTTTCACGCTACCATCAACAGCGTGAAAATGCCTACTGCTTATCAGGCACATTCTGTATCGTTGTAGTGGAGCCTCGACTTGGTGTGCCATGTGAGAGAAAAAAGAACTGCGCATGTGCTCCTCTGATGCGCCGTGTAAGTCAGACTGCATCACCTATCATATAACCATCAGGCTTCCAGCGTGATGATTATAAGAAGGTACAAACAGCGAGCGAACTACCATGCCGATAACTTGAACTCTAGGCAGGCTTTAAAAGGAATTTCTGTGTATTTTGTGCCACTCTCATCGAAAAAACAGCCTTGAAAAACGGCAAAGTGGAATTAATATTAACTTCACGCCGTCTGAGTCAACGGCCAGCGCTCAGCTCAAGCCTCACAACAGTCACAACATTAGCTTTCAACTCTACTCATCAAAGTACAAAAGACTAGTTGTCTCCTCTAATATAGCTTCATTATTGTCTGATGGTAATCTATGATGCTTTGACCAAGATGGCTGCCTCAACGTCATCCTCTTCAGACCAGGGCCCGGTGTACTTCTGGCGCGAGACTGATCCAGAAGTCGGGTACCTCTCACAGTGGTATTACTGCCCGTTTCGCGATGATCAAGATGAGAAGAAGATATACAAAACAGCTGAGCAGCAAGTCTTGCGAATCCAAACCAGAGATGGTAGAAACTGATAGTGACAAGTTACATGATGCACCAAAAAGCCATTCTCTTCAAAGATGAAGCCAGCGCGATCGAGATCCTGAGGACAGACTCTCCGCGCAAGGTTAAGACGCTCGGCCGCAAGGTCAAGAACTTCGACGAAAACACATGGCTTGAGCATCGTCGCGGTGTTGTCCGACAAGGCAACATACTCAAGTTCACAAATGCTATTGCCGAGGAGGGCTTCAGGAGGGGCACGCCTAACGGCCAGCCTATCGAGAGTTCACTGCTGGATGTGCTTCTCAGTACAGGTGACAGGGAGCTCGTGGAGGCGAGTCCGTTTGACCGGGTTTGGGGGATCGGGTTTAAAACTGCGGACGCAGAGGCGGCAAGAGGATCGTGGGGTGAGAACTTACTTGGAAAGGAGTTGATGGAGGTCAGAAGGATTTTGAGGGAGAGGAGAGGATGAAGAGGCATGGGAGTTGCGCCACGAAAGGCACACACGGCGAAGAACGAAATTGTTACGACGCATAAGAAGACAGGCTTTCATCATACTTGATTTATCAAGCGACATCTGGAATGTTTTGGGGTAGTTCGGCTATACGCCTAAATAAATTGTACCGGCCTTTACGTAGCAAGGCAACTTTTGAACATGTCTATAATCTATCTTCCTTCCACCAATGATGCCCCAGCCTGATGCACCTATCCCCTTCAGTAATCATACATATAAAGCCTCGCCCGAGGCAAGCAGAGCGGCGTGGTAGTCATTTTTGCTGGTAAACAGACCAAACCCATTCTCCCAGAAATGCGTATTTTGTTTTGTTGTGGTGTGTCGTAGTATGTTGTGGTATTGATGTTGTTTTCGTGTCGAGAGCCCGCCCTGATATTTCCACATGATGGCACATATTGTACAGTTATTAACACATATTAGGCGATGCTCCCTTGGTCGCCCCCCTTCTCATGTCGTAGGTATCCAACAAAGGCAGATCCCCCCCAACCCCTGACGCCGCATTGAAATGACTGTGCTTTTTAGTACCAGTCTCGTCCACTCTTTTGCATCTCAATCAGACGCCAGCCCCGTGTCTCAGGGTTGTTGACGTCCTCAGGTACTCGTGTGATACCAATGGCATAAGTCACCAGCTGAACCTTGTCCTCCATACCGGCAGCGAGCTCGTTCGTCTTGGCGTTGCGGTAGACGTGGACCTCCTGCGTGCGGCAGGTAATGATAAAGACAGGAACCTCACCAGGATCAAGCATGCGTGCTCGCAGAATGTCGACATTTCGGATATCCAGAATCTTTCCATCTGACTTCATGCCGGCCTGGAGGTATTGCTTGGTCAGGGCTTCGTACACCGAGTACTGAGCGGCAGAAAGCCAGAGCTTCAGTGTCTCGGCGTCACCCTTAACATAGGCATCCAGCACCTCGGGAAGGATGTATTCGCGGAGTTCTTGGAGGAAGGGCTCTGTCTGGAAATTGGGGTCCATAGATCGGAACTTCTTGATCACCATGGCAGTCTCGTTCTCGGCAAAGAAGCCTCCGATACGGTCCGTGATACTTCGAGCGGTCGACACCAGAGGGTTCTCAGACTCCTCATACTTGCCTCTCAAGCTGAAAAGTCCCTGCACATACTTGTTCTGGTCGCGGAAGTCTCTCCAAGCCTCCTTCCAGGCGGCATCCTTATGAATGGTCAGGTTGGTGCCAGCACTGCCACTCATTAGAACTTCTTGAACAAATAGAAGGCGTTTGAATACTCACTTTATGTCCTCCTCCATGACCTGAGCCGACTTATAACCTCGCTGCTTATCTAGAGCCTCTCGGCGTTTCCGGCGCTCCTCCTTCTCCACCCAGCCACCATATCGTGAAGAGCTGCCATCATCAATGACATTCTTGACGTTCTTGTAGGCCTCTGTGTTTCGGAGAGGCTGAGTAGCTTTGTCCATAGCATCTCCGGTCACGTTGGCGGCCTTGCGCACACCCTTGACAACCGATGTATCCCAAGTCCAAGAAGCGCCCTTGCCAATAGCACCAGCAGTTGCCTTGGCACCCTTTCCCAGAGTCGAAGATACGGCACCAGTAGACTTCTCGTAGGCTTCACGAGCCCGTCGCACACCCTCACTCTCGGCGAATTGGTTGGCTGACGCAGCAATCTGCTTGGTTGACTCATTCCATTCTTGCGACTTCTGGAATTCTGTGTTCATAGTCTCCATGAAAACCTGCCAGGGGGTCTTGTCGCCGTGAGGAGGAGGGGGAGGGACATCCTCCTTCTTCTTATCCTTGCCCTCACCCTCACCCTCGCCCTCTTCTTTGCCTTCCTTTTCACCATTCTCGCCCTCCTCAGTCTTCTTGGACTGTTCCTCCTCGGGCTTGGCCTCGGACTCGGCGTCGGTAGGCTTCTTCTCTTTTGCGTCGGTAGGAGCAGCACCTGAGGGTTTATGTTCAGATCGAGGCTTCTCCTGGTATAATCGGCTGGAAAGATGGAAAAGGCGAGATTGAGCGGTATAGATGGGGGAGTAGCGAAGCTCGGCAGGCAGAAAAGAAGACCTCAGAGGCGATCGAACTGATCCGGAAAGCATTGAGGCCTGTGGCCTTGCGACGTCGCGAGAGCCATTCTGGGAGAGCTGGGATGCGAATCTGCGATAGGCGGGAGATCTGCCAGCGGATGAAATATGTGCGGAAGCTCGCGACAGGGTAAGCTCCGAGGAGGTCGTCTTTCTTGCGAGAGAATTCATGATTGCAACAACACAAGCAGACGAGAGGCCCTCCGGAGAAGAACGGGGCGTGGATATGGGAGATGGACGGTGGAAGGTGGTGGAATTCCCGGAGGAAATTTTGGTTTGCGATCTCGGTCCGGGGGCGGAAAGTAAAGGAAAAGCAACTACAGAAGCGGCAAAGCCTCGGTAGAAATTTCCGTCGTACGCCGACCCGCTGGAGAACTACAACCGCGAGTAAAAATTGCCAGAGGTATATCCCTTTGAGATCCGATCTATTCCAAGTCCACGACAGGCAATGCGCACAAGATGAGTCGCTCACTGACGAGTCGTCTCACGGCGCAATCGCTCTTCCGGAGCCCTCGATCAGCCGTCCCCAGGTCGTCATTCCAGATTGCTCGATCGATCTCGCAGACGAGTTTCCTCTGCGATGACAAGCCCAATAGAGCCAGCAACAGACCTAGCACCAGCTCGCTCCTAGAGAGCATCTACGGTTCAGAAAAGTCAACCACGACCCAGTCCTCACCCAACAATGCTATGGCCAACCTCTCCCAGAGCCTTGTCTTCAAGACCCTCGACAAGTCCAGTAGTATCGACACGAGCGCCCTGTCTCGAAACATTACCCGGCAGCTGCAGGCAAAAGAGGATGATCTTGAGCCTTTCCACTTCCACATCTACTCTCACAAGCACAACACCCACATCACTTGCACCAAGCCCAACCGCGAGCCCATCATTTCTCTGTCGGCGGGCAACATTGGTTTCCGCAAGTCTCGCCGTGGTGCCTTCGATTCCGCCTACTCCCTCACCAAGTACGTACTAGAGCGCTTGATTCACACCGGGTGGCCCTTGAAGATGAACCGCTTGGAGGTTGTGTTGCGAGGTTTTGGTCAGGGACGAGAGGCTGCTCTCAAGGTCTTAATGAGCCCTGAGGGTAAGATCCTGCGAGACAAGATTGTGCGTGTGGCCGATTCAACAAGAATTAAGTTTGGTGGTACCAGGAGTGAGAAGCCTAGACGTCTGTAAAACAGACCGGAATCGGAATCGGAATTGGAATTGGAATTGGAATTTGGGCACATGTTGGGAACATGTTCATACTGGAATTTCACTTGGTGGCAGGGGTCAAGAAAGTGAATGTACTATACTTTGTACGACCTGTACTATACAAATGAACAAGACACAACTTGCTTTGACTGGCAAGTTCCCAAAAAGAATGATCTGCTCCTGAACTATCGAATCATTGGTATCGTACCAACCCGTAAAAAGGGTGCCTCCAAACTCCGAACTCCGCTAACATGTAGGCGACCTTGGTTACACTCTATCATCGTAGGGCCCTCTCAGAAGGAGGCAGACGGCGTCCTGCCGAATCGCGGAGAGCTTGCTTTCCTTTACCACTTCCACCACGTCTTCTCTCATCTTCGCTATTCCACTCTTCATCCCCACTACCATCATTGCTTCCTGTCAGCAGATGGGGAGCCGAGGATCCAAACATGTGCGAGCTCTCATTCGAATTGTCATAGTCATCCAAAAGCGCGCCTTCACTTGTATCATACTCGGGTGGTTCAATCCAATCTCGAGGCACGACACAAGGTAACGCGACACCAATACTGGCAGCACGATTTAACCACGATGGACCCGATTGTCCTGTGAGCTTCTTGCATAGATATGAGGTGAAATGGTTGCAGTTCCTGGTGAGAAGGTTATAGGAGGTGCCGAGAAACTCGTCGGACGCGGTTCGAAGGGTTGCATCAATCTCCTGTTCGGTCGCGAGAGTAAATCCGTGGAGGATCTCACATCGAAAAGTGCCTCCAGGCGGTTCGGTCCTAGGCTTAGTCCAGTATACACCTGTGAGGCCTCGTTTGTCGTGTCCACCGTAGGCGTATTCTCTCCCATTTATAACGACGCCTGAATGAAGAAGTGAAGCGCCTACTGTCCATAATACTGACGAGAGTCGACCGGGCTGTCAATGCAGCGCGCATCAGCACCTTGATCATGAAAGCTAGTAAGCTAAGAATAATAAGAGTGGTACTTACCGGAAGCAGATCGTAGACATGAATGGTAATCTCAGTTTTCGATAGAGATAAGGTCGAGCGGTGAGATCTGCTCACCGAGGAGCTCTTCTTAGGACGAGGCATAGTGTTATCAGAAGCTGAAACAAGCACCACGACTATCTTGCGACGTCAAAGTAGCTCGAAGCTCTGGGGTTCGCAGTTGATGGGTTGAGCGGGGCTGGGGAAAATGGCAGGCTAATAGTGCTTGATTTATACTAGGTAGAGGTACTTTAAGTACCTAGGTATCCGTAGGCGAGTAGACAAGAGAAAGAATCCTGGGGGGGGGAAAGACTGTGGGTCTTCTGGCTTTGCTTCAAAGGATGATGAAATGAGACGAAATGTCGTCGAAGGAAGCGGAGAGATCGGCGCGTTGGGGTTTGTTCTTTGTCAGATCAAAGCCACGGTCTGGGCGAAGTCCAAAATACTCTCCAAAGACGGATACCTAAAACGACGGGGGCATCCGCTCTGTGATATGCTGTGCCTGTTCACTGGATCCCAGATTCCAGGGTCTTCGCTGCACACGGGTTGTACCTGCCTGCCAAGCTGTTTTCGTCAGCCAGTGACGTTTTCTTGGATTCCAGTCGGATCAAGAGTTTCTCCGGACAGCCGAGAAACTTGGCACAGCCCAACCTCTCTCAACCCCAGCAAGGTGGGGTGTGAACAAATTCTCATCTCATCTCCCCAAGCTCCGTCGCGCAAAATAAAAAAGAGAAATCTTTTTTCTCTCCCTCAAACTTTTTCTTCTTCCTTTTTTCCTTGTCGTCGCTCTCGCTCCCGAAGCCGTCCGAGGTTGGCAGCAGCCAACCTATATACTTCACCACGAAGCCCTCAACATCTCTCTTCTTCTCTTCTCTCTCCCCTCTTGCACCCCGCGCAGCAAGCTCTGCCGCTCTTGGACACGTTCCATTCACGCGCTTCGGCCTAGTATTCTTTGTTCAACATCGCAACTACGCCAAGTCACGAAAGATGCCTCCTAAGAAGCAAGCCGTTGAGGAGAAGATCCCCCTGGGCAGGCCCGGAAACAACTTGAAGAGTGGTATTGTGGGTGACGACTCTTCCGACTAACCAACCCTGAGGGTTTTGTCATGCCATGAATACCATGTGCTAACAATAATCCAGGTCGGTCTGGCGAACGTCGGCAAATCTACCCTCTTCCAGGCCATTACCAAGTCTAACCTCGGTAACCCAGCTGTATGAAGCCCCCTCGCCATCCGCCGTCTTTAGAATCGGGGTGCTGACAGCATCAAGAACTTTCCTTATGCCACCATCGACCCTGAGGAAGCCCGCGTCATCGTTCCTGATGACCGGTTCGACTGGCTTGTCGAGAAGTACAAGCCTAAGTCGGTAGTTCCCGCCAACTTGACCGTTTATGATATTGCCGGTCTGACCCGCGGTTCATCCACTGGTGCCGGTCTTGGAAACGCTTTCTTGTCGCATATTCGCGCGGTCGATGCCATCTTCCAGGTTGTTCGATGCTTCGATGATGCCGAGATTATTCATATTGAGGGTGACGTGAACCCCACCCGTGATCTCGACATCATCAGCGAGGAGCTACGACTCAAGGATATCGAATTCGTTGAGAAGGCTCTCGAGAACCAGAAAAAGAAGACCCGTATGGGTGGCCAGAGTCTGGAGCAGAAGAAGGCCAAGCAAGATCAAGACACCATTGAGAAGGTCTTGGCCTGGCTCAACGGCGGCAAGGATGTCCGCAAGGGCATCTGGAGTCCCAAAGAGGTAAGATTTTTTTTATTAATTCTGCTCATTCCCATATGCTTTCCTGATGACAAAAGGCCGTACGGCCTGATCTAATCCCAGCTCGTCGAATGCCTCACCTAAATAACGCTTAGAGGCATTGTGAGATAAACTTTACTCTGATTGCAAACAATTACGTCCATTTGTGTTGAGAAGCTTTTGAGAGAGAGAGCCCTGGCTAACTCGCTCATATAGATTGAGGTCATCAACCCTCTTTTCCTCCTGACTGCCAAGCCCGTTGTCTACCTCGTCAACTTATCTGAGAAGGACTTCATCCGCAAGAAGAACAAGCATCTTCCCAAGATTGTCGAGTGGATCAATGAAAACGCCAAGGGCGACCCTCTCATTCCCGTCTCGGTCTCTTATGAGTCTCGTCTCACTCAGTTCGAGACTGAGGCTGAGGCCAAGGAGGAGCAGAAGAATGTCGGTGCCGACTCTGTTCTGCCCAAGGTCATTCTTCAGATGCGCAAGACTCTGCAGCTCGGCAGCTTTTTCACTGTTGGACCTGATGAGGTCCGACAGTGGACCATCCGCACTGGCACAAAGGCACCTCAGGCTGCCGGTGTCATCCACACTGATTTCGAGAAGACCTTCATCCAGGCTCTCGTTTTCAACTATAACACCCTCAAGGAGCTCGGTGACGAGTCCGAGGTCAAGTCTAAGGGCAAGATCATGACCAAGGGTAAGGAATACGTCGTCGAAGACGGTGATATTCTGCACATCAAGGCAGGTGCTGCCAAGAGCTAGGCTCACAACATAGGCGACCTGTCGTGTTTAATTCCATAGAAAAAAGTTAAATGCAATGATGTGATGAAGATTATGTTCAGTGCCCCTTAAGTGAAATCTGTATTACCTAAAATTATTTGACTATAGTTTGAGCTGTTTTGCGCAACCTACCTTCTACTATGTGCTCTGATAGTACAGTATCACGTCTTTGTCTCACGACAATGTGTGAACAGTGCGATGCCTTCCTAGAGACAGAAACCTAGATCCATTGTAACGAAGCCAATACCATGCTCCCGGGTACTTTCAATTCTATATAGAGGCATCTATCGACATCTACCCTCAGTTTCTATAAACACGGTTCGAGGTTCCTACCCTACGGCTAGAGAAGAGCATATTGAGGTCCTGCCCTGATGTGACTTGAATCTGTTGTAAATGCAGAATGTCTCTCCTGGGGGCTCATGGGAATATATTTATTCCTCAAATTTTATCAGTTTGTAGTTATACATCGTGTATAGCAATCCCATGAAAGAAAAAAGTCGACGTCCGAAACAGTCGCCTCTGTTTGCCTAGCTGTTGTTGAAATGAACAGTCGCCAACCATTTTAAAGCCTAGACATAAAGACCGAGAACTTGTTCTCCCTCCTGTAAACAATAATAAATCCAATGGCACATCAACTTCGATGCTCGCTCATTCATGATCTTTAATTCTTCTATATTCTATCATGGCGGATGGGGGTTGCGATGGGGTCATGAAACCCTGCACAAACCTAGAAAAGCCATCTAGCCCAGAAACTACACTTGGATTGGCAAAAAAACGACAAAACTCAAGTGTTTTGCCGTCAGCAAGACTCGAACTTGCGTTTTCAGTGCTTCGAAGAGCCACAAACTGATGTACTGACCCCTATACGATGACGGCTTGTTTTATTGTTAAAATTTGCTCTTTCAAGCCGATCTATATACATCTCTCAATTTTGGTGGGAAAAGCATAACGCCAGCATCGCCCTTAACCACTCGTTTGAGGTTATTTATGTGGCTTGATTGAGACCTCTAAATTGTTACATTTCTCCTTGAAGGTATATTGTCGTTATATATAAATATATTTGGCAACGTGGAAGGATGCGAAAGATTTTAGTAGCTTGTGACTGTATGATCGTGTTGCCATAGTTCGACCTGGGCTGAGATACCACCCTGCACGCACGAGACTTGCTATAACCCGATTGCTGTTCAACGTTACAGTGCCTTCCTCAGCGTCCTTGACTAAAGTTGTAATCCCCTATTTCACAGAAAGACTCGCAAGTGTATGTACTGCTCGAGGTCGCTCAAAGGGTGGTAAAGCAGGTGTCACAATCTTGTATCCAAACTAATGATTCTGAAATGTTTTTGTTTGATTAAATACTAGACGAATTACAAAAGTCAAGACGGTCGTTTCGTTGTCATTTCTTTACTTTCCAATCATCCATTCATCTACTCATCTCGGGTGGTCATTATCGTCTCTCCAAAAGCACCAGGCCTTTAGACTCCACCATACCGAACTCCTCGCTTTCCTAGCTCCTTGCGGCCAATTGCGTCCTCAGGCCATACCCATCCACGGCTTCGCTTTGCCTCACGCTTCTCAGCCAGTTGCGGTAGAGGAATCCAAGAGTCGCGGTGATGAGCCTTGCGGCGAGTACCTTCCGCGGGTGCACCAATCTCAGCACGCCAGTGCGCGTGGCCAGCAGGAGTATCATCAGAAGCAAGCTGGCACAAGCCCCAGAGGGCAAGGCATGCAGTGAGGGGAGTCTCCTGGGGTAGAGTAGAGGCATCACCTTCGGGAGCGGAAGCGGCGAGCTGGACAGATGTGACCTCTAGATCACCGAAGAAGGGGGTGTTGGCAGTGCCGTTGCGGACAAGGACAAGCTCAATCTCGGTGAGGATGAAGCCATAGCGGCACCCGTGCTCCCGCATTGCGTAGTGGATGGCGGCAAGACCACGGAGGTACTCGACACGCTTGATGTTACCCTCGACACGCATACCAGTGTTGAAGCGGTCGAAGCTGCGAACAAGGCCGACAACACGGGCAGTGGGCTTGCCACCAAACATGGCAGCAGCAGAGGCGGACTCTCCGGCGGCGTTGGCAACAAAGAGGAGATCGTTCATGCCGGCAGTCTTGGGTGGGACTGATAGCTGCAGAGGGCGGGTGGATGACATTGTCAAGGCAGAGTTCAGCTTGGGGATATAGTAGGAAGCATAGATGGAGTGAAGTCCAGCCTCGGTCTCTGGGTGACGAGAAGTGAAGGTAGGCTGAGGAAGCAGGGGCGTAGGAACGGGGTTGGTGAGCAGAACGGAAGCACTGGGGAGAGAAAGAATGGCAGAGGCGTTGAAGGAGGACCAAGACCGAATGTTGCGGATGTCCCACCAGAAGTGCCTGGTGTTGACATCTCGCATGGGAAACGAGATAGTGCGGACCAGAGAAGCAGCTGGGTTGGAGGAGGTGAGGAAGCTCAAGAGGTTGGTGTTGGGAGTGGGATCCGGAGTGGCAGTGAGGCTCAGGGGAGACTGAGCCCGAGGGCTATAGCTGTAGGCTGCAAAGCTATAGTCGTGTTGTTGCTGGGGAGCGACAGGAACGAATGATGGCATCTGACGGTAGGTAGGATAACCATAACGATCGATTGTGGTGGCATCGAGGCTGGAAGCACGTCGAGAATGAGAGTGGCCAGAAATGTGAGTGGCAAAGTTAGCCGGGGAGGCGAGAAGGGATGCTGAGAGAGTGTCGTCAGGCTGGCTGGAGAAGGATGTGTTTACAGATGCAATAGAGCCAGGAGTGTCAAATGTAATGCTGAGTGACTCAGGGTTGGTGTAGCTCCGTGAGTGACGCGAAGGGTTGGGAGCAGGAGGTGTAGTCATGCGGTAGTGACCACAGGGAGTGGGAGTAGCATCAATGTCTTGATCCTGAGAACGAATCTTGGGGAGAAGAAGAGGACCATGCTGGCGAACAGCAGGAGAGGCACGAGGAGGCGTGGTAAGACGAGAGCAGAGAGACTCGTGGTCCGACTCTGCAGAGATGGTGGAGTAGACCGAGGCCTTTGACGAAGAACGAGAGTGGCCAGAGACGTTTCCAGCAGCAGTAGCAGAGGCTGAAGCATAAGCCATGTCTAGGAAAGCCTGGTCAAAGGGCAGAGATGTCATGGAAGGAGGGGAACTTGGGCGCTCAATAGAGGCTGAGGGGAAGTTGAAGTCGAAAGGCATGTCAACTGCCAGACTTTCGAGGGTGTTAGCAAGCTGTATGATGGCCTCTTCAGGTGGATAACTTACGTGGACATGATGTTTGAAGTTATTAGTGCTATATGTCTATAATCGATGCAATTGTGTATGAACAGGGATTGGGAGACCAGCTCCGCGGAAGCAATGGTGAAACAGGAAGTATGAAGTTTGAGAGGACAAGGTCTCAGACCAGCGAGACTTGGGATGGTGATGATGATTTCCGTGAAGCTTTTGTTCTGATGTTTGATTATGGAGTGATGGATGATGAGCAAAAGTGATACCAGACCACAGTCATCAACAAGATAAGATGCAGTTGCAGATGCAGACGAGGCCAACAAAAAAAAAAAGAGAAGAGGGATGATTATTTCACACTCGAGGTGAGAATTATGAGATGATTGGTAAAAGGCGGGCTGATGATGAATAGAAGCAGACCAGAGACCCAGGGCGAGGCCGTCTTCTTATGCTGTCGATGAAGCAATGGTTGGCGATGGGCGGCTGGGCTCCGGCAGAGGACCCATCCGATCCATGATTGCCACGCACGAAACAAGAAACATTTTCATTGGGAACACGCAAGAAAAGATTCTGAAACACGTAAAGAGAGCGACCGACATGTCGAGGACGACGGGAGGAAGGAGAATTATCGCGGACGCGCGCGAGGTTGTAAGTCGCAGCGTAGAGCCGATGATTGGTCCGCTGGTATTGGCACTGTAAGCGCCCACTGTTTCTGGGAGTCTGTACGAGTGCGAGAGTGCACTGCAAACTGTGCGGTGCTACCCCAGTCGTCATGATCCACGCCAAGGATAGTGGTTCTGGGCTTGGTCCCGTCGCTGCACAAGCCCGGCCGCTGAGTGGCCCAGCGCTTGTGACTCATTTTTTGACCCTGGACTCGGCATATGTTAGTCTACTTTTTTCTCTCTTACGGATACAGAACCACAAAACACCACGACGCGAGCTTCGACAAGACGCGATGTGATATTCACTCATGAAAGACAGACCGTGTCGTAGAACCGCATCTATTTACTACCGCGTTCAACACCAACGCTTGGTCGCTAGGGACAACCATGAACCCTTCCTCTCCCCCAGAATCATCCCATTTTCGGGGTCAAGCCTAGTCCCCACGTCTCTAAATCTCAAACGTTTCCGTATATCCTCTCTCCATCTCTGCCTCAATAAGTAAGCGCCATACCAACAAACAGCTCATACATGGCATGGCGTCTATCGGCCTCAGATATATAGCGTCTCAGAATAGAAGCAGATCCTGTTACGGGGTTTCAGTGGCCTCGGCCAAGCTCTTAACCGCCCGGCGTTTAATAACATGCAACGGGCGCTTACCAAACCACCTACAAGACAATACGATACAATACATTACACAGCTCTTCCCTTATTAAAAGCCCATCGGCGCACCATGACTCCGCGGTTACGGAGATTTGTCCTCGGTCCACGGTCCACCAAACACCATGGAATCTGCTAATTTTTCGTCTGCCCATCTCAACTTGCACAGCCTCAACTCTCGCGCTCTTGTTCTCCTTCTCCTTCTCGAGTCTCGCGCGTACCATATTAGCATATTAGCCATCGAGTTCCTTGGATCTCTCTTCCCATTCGCTCCTAGGCACGCGCCAGGACCTCACGCGCCTTTGACCAATCACCATCGCGTCCACTCACGACCGCGACTTTGGCTACAAGGCATTTCCTGTCTCTTCCCGTTTCGTGTTTCATGTTTCACTCAACTTTCGGCGATTCCCTATCCTTGTCCTAGTTCGTGGCCGAGCTTTGACGGCTTACAGCGCCTCTTCTTGGTCAACGCGACCACGCTTAGAGCTTTTCGTCCCTTCTGCACCTCGCTTCGCTTGCCTTTTTGACGATCCATGTAAACTAATGGCTCTTGTGTCTCTCCGTAATCTATAGTCTATCTTGTTCCCAAAATGGATCATCTGGTCCCGGGGAGACACGGCCCCATGGTGTCACGAACTTAGTCAGACATGATACCCTAAACCACAGGAATTCTTTCAACCTCATCTGTTCCCAAGAATAATACTTCTTAATAATTACAGTTGGTATTGCTCCATAATCAGCAGGGCGAAAATTCAATCCAGATCTAGTAACCCCTGCAGGGAATTTCCAAGGTATAGCTTGCTAGAATAGTATAGTCGTTGGAGGTGACACAGGAAACGTCTTCTTAATTCTCTCATCGGCTGGGGGTATTCGTTCATCCATCCATATCATCTGTCTGCATCTCTCAACATGCATCTTGCCTCTCCAGCCCCTCTTCGTTCTAGGTTGCAAAACAAAAAAAAGACCCCTTGTAGATCGACTTCGGCGTGACACCCAGTATGTATGTCTGTATCCCACTGCTCCTCGACGCGTCTCCTGTTCCTCCATATCACGCGTCTCTGTGGTGTTTGCTGTGTGCTTGGTTTCGGGCATCCACACCCGACACTACCCTCCTCATCCAGCCTCGCCACGGCCCCCAGTTTCCTCTGCCTCAACCACTTCAGGCTCGGTGACCTGTAAAGGGGCTGATGATCTCGCCCCGTTACCTACCACAGTCGATTCTGGACCATGGCTGCCCGGTCTCACTTTCCGGAGAGCTCTCAACATACCGTCAAGTTTCATTCTTTCCTGCACCACCATCCCCCGGACGAATTCCCGGATAGCCTGGCGTCCCATCTTCTGATGCAAGTCGTGCCACCCTGCCAGTTCTCCAGCCACCGTCTGCTGTGTGTACCGAAGTTCCCTCGCAAGATTTGCGGCTTCTTCTCGAGACTTCCGTGCCCGTTCTTCCTTCTCATCATACAGTCGCTGTCTGGTATCATCCAGGAGGCCCAATGGCCACCTGGACTTGTTAAGCGAGTTAAAGTTTCTATCAGCCTCACGCTTCGCCGCCCTCATCTGAGAAATGATGGATGGTGGACGAGACAAGGACGCCAGTAGAGCCTGAACGGTTGATTGCTGAGCCAGAAATGACGAGTGAAGGTTTGCCTGCGCGTTTGACTGGGTCGGCACGATAGATCGCACATACATCTCAAACGCTTCTATGTGTTTGGGAGGGAGGAACTGCAGACTTGAAACAGCTCGGTGAAGCAGCACCGAAGAATCGTACATGTCTGACCACCAGTTAGTTCGCAGAGATTCATTGGATCCCGATGTTCATATGGTAGACGTACCTGCTGCGACGAGCCCCAGATTGTTGGCGCGTCTTGTCGCACTCTTAGTCGAGTAGTTCACGCTCCTAATCATTTCTCGCGCATGATTGACAAACTGTTCCACCTCCCTTACGTCCTCCACTGGCTCATACTCGTCCCGCACTCTTTCTGCTCTTGTCTCAGTTTTGAGTAAAGTCCTCTGCTCCATCATGTCCAGCTGCAACTCTGGCACTAAGAAGAATTCCCATAGCATCTCGTGGGTGGCAAATGTTGGGTGCATCAGCATAATCTTCAGGAACCAGTCCGCGCGAGATTGCATGTCTCGCAGAATGGCACGGGATGGTTTTGAAGGTATTTGGAAAGGAGAGCGTATGTCAGTGAGAGAAGGTATCCACGATGCCGGGTTCTCGAGTGCAAGAAGATTAGGTAGATGCTCGAAATCAGAAAGCGAACGGCGGCTGGTTGTCACCGTATAGCTGTCGTGATCCGTTGGGGCTGCCGACTTCAACACCAACCGTACGGTCGCGTCTTCCACAAAGAACGCCCTAACTACACCAGTGATGCGTGCGTCTGGCCCAGGGGGCATGCTGAACAAAGCGAGATCATCAATCTTGTTCCGTACATCATCATCTTTGGCCAGTTCAACAGCAGTGAGGCCTCTAATCTCTTTGGCTCCTACATCCACTCTTGGGTCGGCGAACAGTGAGCGAACCATGTCATACCTGCCATACTTGCTGGCTACCATCAACGCCGTAAACCTCTTGTCGTTTGTCGCGTTGACGTCGACATCACAGAATCGCAGAATGTTCAAGGCGAGGCTCGCGTTACTGACAATGTGCAGCAATGTGTTCCCCTTATTGTCGACGTGCTCGTCGATATGTAAGGGCAGTCCATCATGTTGCGCCGCTGCCGCGGCGTTAAGTCCGGCTTCGACCATGTCGAGATAGTTCTTGTGATCGTAAGAGCGACAAAGAGCAAATAGGGGCGTTTGTCCATTTTTATCTCGTTGTCGCCAAGGTATTAGGTGCCCGATGCGAGGGATGAGAGTAGGCGCATTGAAGAGATAATGAGCACAGCTACGTCCCCAAATGTCTTGCTGTGCCAGATAAGAGGTCAATTGCTCAGGAGTTGTTGAAGCAATAATAAAGTCGAGAGTCAAATCGATGATTTGAGCATTTCCTAACTGAATGGCGGCACTCAACAGGGTAGTATCTTCGTTGTTCATATCATCTAGAACAAAAGAAGGAGAGAAATAATCGTCCAAAGAGAGCAGGTACTTGACTGTCTCTCCTCGTTCGGCCTGTATGGCCATCATTAGAACGGATTCTCCGAAGGAATTGTTTGTTTGCGACAGTCGAGCCACGGAGATATCCCCTTCTAGAGCGCTGCCAACGGTCCCTACACTTCCGGTGCGAGAGTGGAATGAGATCTCGGAATCGCCTGATATACTTCGGGTATCCATAGCCACCTTCTTCACCCTTCGCATAGGTACAGTAAAATCGTGCGAATCAGTTTCGTTCTTGTCTTCTGCTTGGAAAGGAAACACGTGGCTGAGCCCCGAGCCATGGGAATAATGCTCGTATGGTGATTGGTCGTGTAGCGATAGACGCAACGAAGATCTCCTAGATCTTGACGGGCCTGTCGATCTTGTATCATTTTGAAGATTCAATACCATAGACGGTCGACGGCTAGACATAGGAGATTCTGACAACTCATCGTCATCAGCAGCGCTTGAGCCAGGTTCCATAATCTTTTTGAGGTCATCCAGAGTTCCTGTCTTTGTCGCATCCCACAAAGCCTTGTTCCTTTTGCTCGCTCGGCGCAGACCGGCCGAGTCAAGAACAAGATATGCCAAGACTGCCTCGAATGTACTCAAGGCATAGCCCAACTCGCCACTGTCCACATCATCGATAAATATGAAATTCCTTACATAAATCAAGCGAGCCTGCAACTGCTTGACCTGCGATCGGATGACAACGTAGAGAAGGAATGATACCAACGTATCCGCGTTGATGGTCATGATGGGCTTCTCGGAAGATGAATCGGAAGGGGCTGTTTGTGACTTGGAAGAATCCGTTAACTGTGATACAATCTTGATTGTTGATAGCAAAAGATCCAGCATGACCTGTGGGCAAGTAGCAGCAGAGATCTTCTTGAACTCTTCAACGGCAGGCCCCAGCTGAATAATAAGGTCGTGCTTCGCCTTGGAACCACCATCAATAGCAATGCCCAATTGGGAAATATCGATAAACTGCATCTTTCTAATCTTGGCCTCCAATTCTAGATCATAAGGCCTCTTGAGAGCGTTGAGTCTTGGGAAAAGCTGGTTGTGAACGTTCTCTGTAACATAACGTTCAATCAACTTCTCTACAAGAGGACCTGTTAGATCGGTCGTAGCACCCAGAAGAGACAATTGTTGTTTGTCTACTCCCTGAAAGAGGTCGATAGCAGTTGTGACTGCGGTTTCAAGAGACGCTCTCATTATGTCCTCGTCGTCCTCGGCATAAAAGTTCTCTGTCACCGGCAGTCTACTATCATCGCTCGTACTCGCAGATGCACTGTTGGACCGAGCTCGTCTTACAGCATTGGTGGTAGGTCCATTCGGTTCGGGGTCTGGGATATGGTCGGCTGAAGGTGGAGGAGGTAAGGGGCTTCGGAAGACATTGTTAAACTCGATGAATAGCTTCTCAAGACCGGGTTGCATTTGGCGAGCAATCATGGGGAAGTTATTCAGGAGGTCATGAAAGCTCTTGATGTCCTTCTTCCGAGGGGTAGCATTTTCGGTTGACTCAGCGTTTGGCGCCTGTTTCTGATCGGGAATCCTGCGCTTCCGTACGCCCGGAACAAGGATGGCAGGAGCGATCTTTATCTCCTCCCAAATGCCGACAAGAGGTCTTGAAATGTAGTAGAGGAGCCATTGGCGCGGTTCGAAAACGTCGGGATAGAAGACGATGTCGTTCAGAAGCTGGGCTTGGGCGAGCGTTTTGAAGCCTATCCACGGTGAGCAATGTTACCTTTCAACCGTCCTTGAACTGCGCACCTTTATTGCTGTAGATGAAAGCATCCTTGATAACTACACTTTTCCCATTAAGAGTCGTGAACTGCTTTGCCTTGCCCCTCACCTCTCGCAAGTTCTGGCCACCATCTTTACCTCCCGCGACACCATTCGGAGATGGCACACGGAGGACGTGGCTTGCAAGGAAGTCCTCCGAAGCGATGACCTCAGCAGGAGCACTCCCGCTCTCGGTCTCGCGGAATGTGAGGAGGACATCCGTTGACGGGACCAGTAGGATGTGATGATGAACCGGCGTGCACTGACTGGGGAGGGAGCTCTTGAAGAAGGCGGCCAGGAAGGGGTTTAGAGGTTGCATTCATTCGACTTGTGGTCGGCCCTGTCGAAGCTCACTCGACCTCCCTAGGTCGCAACGTCAGGGACGGTATATGGGTCGAGTTTAGAGGTCGAGGATGTATATCGTGAACGGACCGGATGGGATGTTGACACATGCAGAACGGATGCTGTGCTAATCGTGGAGGAGAATAGGCGTATTGAATTATGGCGCGACAGCAGTTGGGCTAAATTTCATGATACGTGAATGAGGCATTCGACAGCGATAACGATAGCGATAGTCGACCTATTGGCGCAGCGGAGCTATTGCGGAGAATGGGGGATGACGGAAGGGCTTATGACGCGAATGAGGTTGAAAAGATGTCTTGGTCTGGGTCGTCAGTAATCTGGAGATATAATAGTGAAACGCCTGGCTAATAAGTAAGTCGTCGATCGTGATGTTAGAACTTAGTCGAGATTGTCGATGATGAGAGCTTCAATTGGTACGCAATAAGGCACGTTGCGATCACTTCTATGAGATCGTCAAGGGGCAGAAAAGTACCAGTACTTCACCTGAGAAGGAGTTAGGTGCTGACATCGCACGCCAAGGTGGTACGAAATGTACAGGAACCAGGTCTCTCCGTCTCGCGCCAATCCGCTCCCAAACTCTCCGCACGGGCCCCTGCCCGCAGAGCCCCTGAAAACCGGGGAATCAAAAGTCCGGGTTATGAACAAGGTATCAC
Source organism: Fusarium continuum (assembly GCA_013184455.1). NCBI lineage: Eukaryota > Fungi > Ascomycota > Sordariomycetes > Hypocreales > Nectriaceae > Fusarium > Fusarium continuum. The sequence goes on along the minus strand of JABCKB010000208.1, from coordinate 32,464 downwards.
ATGTCATTGCGAAATAGTTAATAGATAGGTAGCATCATACGGAGTATAATTGCTGCATTTTGTTGACAATCAATATATTTGGAAGTTACATTTTTACCTTTCGATTGTGACATGACTCTTAAGCTTGATAGAGCGGTCTATGGTTATGTGTAGTTGTCTTTCTACACCTAAGAGAGACACTACACTACGGACTAAGTAGTTCCAGGTAATAATTCTAGAACAGGTATGTTGGGCTGATAAAAAAACTCTTTGTTACTAACTCACCTGAAAGCCTATTCTTTTCAACTTGTTGCACTTGTTCGTTCTCCTCTGTCCTTGGACGGCCCACGCCTTGCGGGCTTGGTATGATATGTCTGGACGAATGTTCCAACTGAGCATATATCGATGAAAACAAAGCATAAATATCTATTTGCTCGTAAGAAATGTTCTTGTAATAAAAAGGCATGCTCGAGAGCTAGTCTATGTAAATGCCTTTGAAATACCAGAATTTCAGAAGCCCGTCTGCGAACAATCGAACATCGTGTCGTTCAAGCTCTGCCCTATTGAGTCGCATGTTCTGCTCGTCTATAAAACTTACCATGACTGCCTCATGCTTCGAGTTCAGCGCAGCTATATCTTTCAACTACTTGCTAACAATCACAGTGCCCATTTTCGTGACCAACAAGTCAAAATGGTGGCCCCCTCGCTTTTCCACAAAGTCCGCTCCGTTCTTGGATGCAAACCAGTACCCTTCCCTGCCCATCCCGACTCCTATCCTGTTTTCATTACTCATGATCTCGTTAACGCTGCTATGAATATTATCATTGACAAGAAGAAACCTTGGCCTAAGGACCCTGAGTACCGCATCGAGATGGTGATGGTCAAGGTGCCTTTGCGGTTTTGCCCGCCACACGTTGTCAATGCCATGCCTCCTGATCTTCCAGCTAAGCATCCTTATGCCGTTGCCATTGCTAAGGCAAGATTTCGTCGTACCCCTGATCACCCTGGTGGTGAGCTCATTTCTATCGCGCTGTCGAATTGGAATGAGATGGCTGTTGCTTTTGATCTGGAGCCTAGAGAGTTTGTTTCTGTCGTTCCTCTATCACATCCCGGACATCAGAATGAGGGTACTCGCTGAGATGAGAGTTGGTAACATGGGGAATCACCTGCTGGCCATTTTGACCAAAGTGGGGGAATGTGACAGAAAAGGACAATAAAATATGTGTTCACAGGTTTCTTCCTGGTTCATTCATGAAATCTCTTAAAGGGGGACCCTGTATATGTGCATGTTCCCAAGAGGCAGTACCTGAGATATTCGGTGAGAGAAACATCCAGTTCGGCAATATATTGCATTATTAGGGCCAGATAGAGAAGCACACTACGTCCTTGCAACCTTTATCCAGTAACTGTAGGGCCACTTAGCAATATCTTGGTCAAACAATCCCGGCAGTAATGCGTATCTAGATCAAACCCAAGCCCACACCTTCTTCCACCAAGGTGTTTGACCTGGCACGTCTCTCGAGGTCGGACCACTCTTGTAATCCAAATCCATCCTTCTGCCGCTGTCAAGATCAATGCTCCAGCTACGCTTGAGTGGATCAGTTCCGCGCCACAGAAGCTTGCAGAACACATAGATGATACCAAACAGGGGTACTAGAATATAAGCATCCACGAAGTTGCCAGCATTAAAGGGTGACAACGTGGTCCACCCCTGAACCAATGCCAAGAAGATGCACGCTGCAAGGCCAAACCAGGCGAGATACGGAAAGCCCAGCGCCTTGTAGGGCAGCTCATCGAGGCTCCGACCTTGGGTAACCCAGGCTCGACGGAAGCGAATATGAATAAGACAGATGCTGCCCCAAACAAGGAAAGCACTGACACCAGACAGGTTGACAATATAGCTGTAGGCCTTGGAAGCACCAGTGGAGACATTCATCATGGAGATGGCGCCGACGGCATTGGTGATGAGAATAGCCCACACAGGAACACCTCGGCTGTTAGTCCAGCCAAATACCTTAGGAGCCTTACCAGATTGTGCCATGTAGAAGACAGTACGAGAGCCGAAGTAGATGGATGAATTGATGGCAGATAGGCAAGTGAGAAGGATAAAGGCGTTGATGAGATGGACACCTACAAGTTATCAGTATCGATAAGCAAGCATATGATCGGCTGGGTACGAACCTCCTTGCCATCCGGCGGTCTGAATCGCAATAGTCATAGGGCTCTGTAAAGCTTTAGAACCTCCATTCACAAGCCCATCCGAATTAGCGGGACAGGTGATGCCAAAGAAGAGAGCGGACCCCATATAGACAAAGATAATACGCCAAAACACCTGTCGAATGGCTTGGGGAACAGCAACACCCGGGTTTCTGGTCTCAGTCGCAGCTACAGCGATAGACTCAACACCAGAATAGAAGGTTGCGCAAAACACAAAGACAGCGGCAACACCACGGAAGCCATTGCCATTAAAGGCTCCTGGGTCACTCCAGTATCTGAATCCCAGAGGTTCGTCCTGCCCAACTAAACCACCAGCTGCGTAGATAATGGCGAAGATGAAATACGCTGTCAAGCCAAGTAGTTTCATGAGCGCAAGCCAGAACTCGGCCTCGCCAAAAGCTTCAACACCAAGCAGCTGGAATCCCATAAACGCGGTCCAGAAGATGAGGAAGTATCCCCAGAGGGGGACTACGGGTCCCCAGTATGTCAGAATACTGCAGATGACATTGTACTCATTGGCGAGAACGGCGGCCCAAATGACAAAATAATTCCAACCCACGGCGACAGAAAAAGACTTGTCCACCATGCGCTCAGCAAGAGAAATAAAAGAGCCTCCTCCAGGATACAATGTCGTCACCTCGCCGAGGGATTGCATGATACAGAATGCAATGATGCCTGGTGAAAGTCAGCTTTGATACATTAGTGGGTTAAAAGTACACCGTGGAGGATGCGCTGAGGTTTGTCTTCTCACAATATCCTCACAAATCTCACACGGCAAGAAGGTAACCATACCGACAACACCAAAGCCAATTAGCAACGCAGCTGGACCTCCAACGTTCAACGCACCGCCTGCACCAACGAGAAGTCCAGGTCCAATAATGCCAGCCAAAGCCATCATAGAAAGATGTCGATTCTTCAGACCACGCTTGACGCCCGAGTCCGGATCCACAGAGTTGGCCTCCTCCGAATCATTAAGGCGCGCGGAATCATGGTTATCGTACGGAGACGGGCCATCACCAGCGACGACATCTTCGTCCTTATTGTGGTTGAACGCCATATCGGCTATAGCAACCTCTTCAAGTCAAAGAGGGGTAAATAAAAGAACTGATCGCCTCGTTAGGTAGGTTGAGAGGCGATGTCAAAGCCAGCCGTTGGATTGAAGAGTTTAAAACCGAACCGAGCCCGCGAGTAGATATAAAACTTCTGCCACAGAGCAAGGTTGCAAGGGCGTGCAAGAGATGGCCAATTATGCTCATCATCAAAGGGCCCGCCAGACTAACGCAGGCTACCGTAAGGCTCTGCATCTATAGTAAGGATCGACCCGCTCTTCATGGGTTCTGGAGAAGCTATCCTTATTGGGTATCAATTGCTGGTCGTGGAGGTTGGTTGGCAGCGAGTTGGAGAGCTATGCTGCTATGATACCCTGAGCTAGCCTAGCACTCGCAGAACCTTGATCCAGTTAGATATCAGATCTATGACTAGTCATGCATCTGTTTCTGTAGTCTTATCATTCAGCTCTCTGTTGCTACCCCCACCCGACGCTCTTCAAATGTGTCTTGTCATGGTTTCTAGATGCTCCTAGCTGCATTTGTGGCGTTTAAAACCCGGGGTCGTAGGAAACGCCATGTATAATGCCGATCACGACATCGAAATATCGCGCAAGAGTTCGTAACAAAATAGCCGAAAGACTATTAAAGTGGTACTGCAGTGGAGATTACTAGCGTGGAATATCGACGAGAGCTCTCGGTTCTTTGATCGATCTTTTATCTAACTGCTGCACGGGCTTCAGATTATTCGGCAGTTATGATTCCATTTGGTTATGGATTGATCATATTCGATTGTGCCATGTTCCTCTTCATGACGATATCTGCCAAGTCAAAGGTAACGCCAGCGTGATATTCTCATTTCGTGATACTGAACGTCCAATCATAATCTATTGCTGTCTCAGCTTTGCCCATTTAGCTTGATACACGGGCAGGCAAGAGAAATATGTCGTTGGCCTTGTATAACAGAACAGTATCGAGCATCCTTTAAAACTGCCACTATCAACTTATATGAAACACCGAGGGTGACTCAACTCTTGTGTGGAGGGATATAGAGCATGGCGTCACGAAGCTCATGGATATTTTGACAAGCTACGGATAAGCAAAGTAATCATAGAGAAGGAAATAAATCCATTTGTGATATCTAATAGTATAGCGAACGCCTTGCCCAATGCTAATCCCAAATTCTATCAACCTGTTCCCAGCCGCGAATCTCGTCTTCTCCTACGCCTTCATATCAAACTTCAACACCTCCAAGCACCTCCTCGAAAACTTCCAGATTGCCCTCATTTCTTCGATCAAACACAGCAAACCAAACCTCCTCCCACCAGCCACCTTGAAATTCTGATTCCTTCAATACCTCCAACCAACAGTGAGCCACCTCCTTCGGCGGGTTCTTGAACGCGCCGCATCCCAACGCACCAAGCACAAGCAGCCCATGTTCCCGTCGTGCCGCCATTCGCAAGCACAGCCTCATCTTGAGCTTGGTGAGTTCACGATCGGAGGGGTTTGCGAAAATCGTATTCGAGACAGGACCTCCAGGTGTGTTCACCACAACAGTTCTGACGGGTGGCGTGCGCAAAGCGGCAATGCTGAGAACGCTGACAACAGGGAGGTCCACCGCCTGAACGTTGGGCATGAGAAGTTTGTGTCCAGAATCTTGATCGGAGCGAATAATGACAACATCGGGGGTGTAGAGACCCATGCGCTGCTTCCATGGATAGTGTCGTCGGTGGAGGGAAAGGTACAACGAGCTTCGATAGCATAAGGCTTCCTCTTGAGCCCGCGCTCCCTTCAACCATCCTCCACCAGGGCTGACATGGCTCGCCATGTTCAGAACGGCAACGCGACCTGACGAAGATCCTTTAGAAGACGCAAGTATGATGGCAGCGTTGAAACTGTCATCATTGACGATCCTGATGGTTGCCTTTCCCGATGGTGCTCTCTTGGGACACTCGGCAGCCTTGAGTGGGGGCAGAGTGCCGTAAAACAACGCCTCAGACCTGCTGGCGTGGATGTCTGGCAAATGAGCGAGGATGTTGGGGAGGACTGTCCGCGTTTCCTTTGCCACGGCTGCGAGCTCCGCGCCTCGTCTGAAAGGGTCATTGCGTCTACTGACCGATCCGTACGGATAGTGGCTTGATGAAGCTTGTCTTGATGAAGATGGCTGTTCGGACGTCGAAGCAACTGGCCTAGACAATGACCGCGTCGAAAGCCATGAATCTAGCGTACGCTGGCCGTTGTTGGAGTTGGAGGTCATTTTGACACTATTTCTGCCAAGAGTATCTCTTTGAGAAAGCAGTGATGTTTAAAACGCGTGGCCGAATTTTATTTTCAGCTTGTGAGGTTAGAGTTCTCATTCTCTGCTCTACTGTAGCAGCTCGTGATTATGATGGCTTAGGTAGTCCATATTCGCGCTGGTGAGCTCAGCTTAAATACCAGGCAACAGTGGCTCCAATGCTCAGTCATACACCGAACAGAGCAACAAACAACAAGAGCCACAGACCCAGCAACTGGAGAGCTAAGTAAATTAGGAACTGGTTTGCATTTTCTTAGGTGACGGTTGATGTTGTTAAGATAAATCATAACATGTCATTCTAAAGTAATAAACATGAGCTCTACGCCACATAACGCATACCATATGTATCTACTATACAAGTCTTTCGTTTTGTTTCCAATAAGGGTATCAACAATGGTTACAATATGGTACATACTTGTACAAGCCTTCAAACATACACGAGCGATCATGCAGACGTCTTGATCGCTCCCTCTGGGACCTCATCTGAAGCCTCGAACTTCCTCGGGATGAGTCCCTCAGCCATGTTAATAGCTCCTTCCATATCGTTCTTATTAAACAAAAACAGTCCTTGAATCGCCGCTGTGCTTGTGTGTCGATTCGATGGTTTCCCGTCAGGTCCAACCCCGAATAGACCTAGCTCTGCAAGTCGGCTAAGGAATCGTTCTCGACCAGAATGTTCATTGTCAACGTCACCGTAAAATCGATCCCACATTTGAGCAGCCTGGTAGCGTGTTGCTTCACCAATGCGCAGCATTAGGTCTACTCGTCCAGGTCGAATAAGTGCAGGATCAAGGCGGTCGACGTGGTTTGTCGTCAAAAAGGCAATGCGCTCTTCACCAGCAGCAACACCATCAAGAGCATTGAGGAGGCCAGAGAAGGTTACGGTCGCACCACTATAGCCATCAGAATCCCGCTGTCGTCGGTTGACGAATGCTGCGTCTGCATCCTCGAGCAGTAGCAGGCTCCTCTTGGGCAGTTTCGTAAGGAGATAGGCCAGCTTGTCGTCCGTCATGCCCATCTCGCTAAGGTTGATCATGGCCACACTAAAGTCCAGCTCTCCTGCAAGTGACTGGATGAATGAAGTCTTTCCACTACCCGGAGGACCAAATAGCAGATACCCTCTTCGGTACGGAATGCCGCGGTCCACGTACCATTGCTGCCGATTCAAAAAGTCTTGTACATCGCCAACGATGCTCTCCTTGACGCCTTCATCCAGGACTACCGAGCCCAGTGGACGCTTCTTCCTTGGGTCTCCAAGGGGTAACCAGTCCATCCCTCTAGCCGAATATACTATCGTCTTTCCTTCGTTCGCCTTCGCTGCCAACTGATGCGCCTCACTGAATACTGCCTCGAAAACGTGTCGGTGTGCCCAAAGGGTTGTTAACTGAACAATCTCGTGTGGTTCGCCCGTGTTCATATTCGCTGTGTTGTGCTTCTCTCTGTTCACAGCAATGTAGGCATTGCCAAATTTGATGATGTGCCGTCCAAAGCCGGGTTGTAGGAAGAAATGCGCATTCTGTGGTCCGCTGACGCCCGCCGTTCGGGATGCAGTAGTTGTCGTAACGGAGAGATTATGTATTCGTGTGATGCGAGAAGCAATGAAGCCAGGGTTTTCACGCGGCTGCGACAGCCAAGCTAGTACCCACGGATAGGCGGGATCTTGCTTGCTGATTTCGACGTTGACGAGCAAACGACGGCGCGCCGCTCCGAGCACAGATATCGCGCCCTTGCGTGCGAAAGCTGCAACTGCTCCCAACGATGCTAGACCTATTCCACCTGCAAAGAGTGGGTTATCGAACAATGCATTGATGTTGAGCCCTGCCGCTGCAGCGGGTGGTGCCGTTTTTTCAGCATTGGGGAAGCTTGTGAGAGCTTCCTTCAGGGTTTCTTCGTCCATCGTCGGCAGAACAAGAGTTGTACTAACGGTCGAACGGAAAACTCTATGCTTTTCAAATTGGCTCTCACTGAAATTGCCACCGGGCGGGCATCTGTTGGTTTTGTAATGGGTGAGGTATGCTGGAAGGCAACGGCTGGGTTCCTGTGTATGGTCCTCTTTTTTTATGAGTGTCATGCACGTGAACCACTTATAACACCTACTGTGTCTAGACCCAACCCAATCATCACTCTGAAACGAAACATTGTTCTAATATTGTCGTTCTATTTACGATAAGAACTATGGAACGGAAGATAGCATTGGGGTTTTGAGATGATTGTTCGAACATGGTCTTGCTAATTAAGATACCCTGGACTACCTTACCGAAAACAAACAGTAAGCTTCTTAAAGTACTACTTTAAGGCTACCTACCTATTAATGTCTCCGTCAATACAATATCGTAACCAGCTCTACTAGCCAGGGCTCAAAATTTGATCGTGCCTGAGTATCGTTAGCCAAAGCCTAAGATACCAAATTAAAAAAACAAAAGGTAAATCGATGAGCTCAGAAAACATAGACATCCATCGTAAGCCGCGTCACTTAACAGTCAAATTACAACATGTTAGCTTATTGCATGCCACGACTGCAGTGTTTTAGGGTAGGCCGCTTTTATTAGTCGTAACGCAAAACACGATGGCCTGATATCACCACCATGAAACATCAACAAAGAACTCAAACGGCCAAAAAAAAGCTGATGGGCACTGGAAGACGATGCTCCCGCCAGGGCTTGAACCTGAGACCTTCGCATTACCGACACTACGATCTGAAGTATTAGTACGACGCTCTAACCAACTGAGCTACGGAAGCCAATCAGCTTTGGTTAAAAATAATTTCTCCTTCTCTGAATCATGTATGCTTCTATTTTGGCGAACAAGAATCATGGTCAGACACAAGCACATATGAGTGGGGGGGTGCGGAGGGTTGGGGGTCTTTTCGGAACCTCCTGGACTAGGTGTGGTTAAGTGAGGAACGGAGGGACCGGTGGGGGCAGATGCGAAGACTACGATATGCTTTCTTCATATACCAATCCCTTAATTGAGTGTATCTTCGGGTGAACGGGACAGTGGCCAGACCCGTCGATAAAAGTGGTTGCAATTGAGTAGCCTCATAGCTGAAATACTACGCAGACGAAGCGTAAACTGCGTTGCGTGGCATGGGAATCGACGAGTTTAACGTCCGCGCCAGCGGCTAGCAACGATTCCGTGTTGGAGGTTCACTGCGAATCGTTTATAGTCGATTTACCAGTCGTTAGCCGCCAGGATGTCTTCCAACGGTATAGATACAATATAATCAGTTTGAGTTGCTGATCCGGGTTTGTCTCGCCCGTTAATGTTATGATGAATCGACTGCGGTTCGGTATTAGATGTCCGAGACGATGTTCGACGGCACCTAAAGCGGGCCCCCACAAGAATGATGTCGACGCTCCACCAATTGACCTGCGATCATGATTTCCAACCTCAAATTACTCAAATTGAGTGTAAAATGAATGACCCTGCTAGGAGAACACCTTTCAGCACCAGTCAAGCGTAGTTTATCGAGGATGATTGTCGTCAGCAATGCAACTGCGCCAATGCATTAGCTCACACGATTGGCATCATTTTCGTGACGCTGGAATTGGAGAGGCAAGACAAACAACATCAACGGAAGTCAGCTCGGAGGTGTCCACGGCCATGGCGGCATGCTAGCCAACCGTGATGCTCACGATATCCAACTATGCGGGGAAGATGGGGTCACACGAGAATCATAGTCAGTGTATTGCTAACAACGCCGAGTGACAATGGCCTCCAAGGGCCAGGCCGTCCCGCATGTTCCCGTCGAGTGCCCCGAAGCGTCGGCTGTGGTAGGAATAGCTCTCGGCAAAGAGGAGGGCATGATATAAGTCGGCTGCCCCTCCCCTCATGTTGAAGTTTTCATTTTCAAATCTTGTCAATTCCTCCACTATCATCATTGTCGACATCATCGCTGGGTCGTCTGTCTAACTGGCAAAAGTGTGTAAGTCGAATCACTCTCCACTCCATGTTACCTACCAAAGCCCAATCCAATCCCATCCACTGCATTTGTTCTTCAACGGCGCCGCTCTGTCGGCGACCCCACTTTACCACCGAGGACTCGCTCAACAACGTCAGCGAGCTCCCGCTAGCTACCTTAGGTGAGCTTGCTGGGGGAGCGATTTTCTGGACAAAGTCTTGGTCTGACGAGGATGTCTGCACTGGGCTGTCCTGCAGCGGAGACAAGGTGGGCGACATGATAAGAGAGCAGAGTTGTGAGAGGAAGAGAGAAGGCCAGAGAAGACATATCGGCCGCGGAGGCACCGGAGAGGCACCGGACATCGGAGCACCCGGGGGCCTGAGAGCCAGAATTGGGTTGAGGTGTGCGGTGAATCAACGTTTCCGGGTAAGGCGATCTCAATCGTCTCACTTGGCGATGCGGTGAATCGTTCAACAGTCTCAGCCCATTCAACAGCCCTGGAGCCTCATGAAACTCGATTTACGGGCTGTGTATCTCAGACGATTCGCGATGCATGTCCCTTCTCGCCAATCGAGACGCAGGATGCTGCAAGATGAATTCGACGGGCGTTCCTGGCGAGATGAAGAGATCCGCTCTCTTGTCATGCTCTCGGTTTATGCCTCACCGACATGGCGCTGTTGGATGTTGTAAACAGCTCATGGTCTCAGCTTGATGAACTCATTCTGGCCCGCACAGAGCAGCTCTCGGCAAGGGCGCCAGAAGAGCCCCTCCAACCATGCCCTGTCTAGCCTATCTGCCCCTCCAAACCGATGTGCCTGCCACTATACCCCTTGCCTCACGTCGCTTTACAGCTCCTTTGCTTTATCGATAAGGTCCAAGCAGACTTGCTGAAAACCCCGCCACGCCCCTCTCCTTCGTCATTGCTCCTCTCTATTCATAACTAACAGCTTTCTTGCTCATTAGACCTTTTTCTTCCTCATCTCTCATCTCAACCTATATTTTCTCAAACCGAAACATCACAAACAGCAACAATGGGTGTTCAAGAAGTCCTCAGCCGCAAGACCGGTGTCATCGTCGGCGACGACGTCCTCCGTCTCTTCGAGTACGCTCGCGAGCACCAGTTCGCCATCCCCGCCATTGTATGACTCAAACCATATCCAAACAACGCAAGGAATCACAACTAAGACAAAAATCTACAGAACGTCACCTCTTCCTCTACCGTCGTCGCTGCCCTCGAGGCTGCCCGTGATGCCAAGGCTCCTGTCATCCTTCAGTTCTCCCAGGGTGGTGCCGCCTATTTCGCCGGCAAGGTATGTTTCCCAACAAATGTTTCGAACCAGAATCGTTAGACTAACAGCTTTTTTAGGGTGTGAGCAACACCGACCAGGCCGCTTCCATTGCTGGCTCCGTTGCTGCTGCCCACTACGTTCGCTCTCTCGCCCCTACGTACGGCATCCCCGTCGTCCTCCACACCGACCACTGCGCCAAGAAGCTTCTCCCTTGGCTCGATGGCATGCTCGATGCCGACGAGGCCTACTTCAAGGCCAACGGCGAGCCCCTCTTCTCCTCCCACATGATTGATCTTTCTGAGGAGCCTGTTGACTGGAACGTCGAGACCACCGCCAAGTACCTCAAGCGCGCTGCCCCCATGAAGCAGTGGCTCGAGATGGAGATTGGTATCACCGGTGGTGAGGAGGATGGTGTCAACAACGAGGATGTCGACAACAACTCCCTCTACACTCAGCCCGAGGATATCCTCAACATCTACAAAACCCTCTCACCTATCTCCCCCTACTTCTCCATTGCCGCTGGATTCGGTAACGTCCACGGTGTTTACAAGCCCGGAAACGTCAAGCTTCACCCCGAGCTCCTCGGCAAGCACCAGGCTTATGTCAAGAAGGCTCTCAAGTCTGACAACGACAAGCCCGTCTTCTTCGTCTTCCACGGTGGCTCCGGCTCCTCCAAGAAGGAGTACCTTGACGCCATTGGCTTCGGTGTTGTCAAGGTTAACGTTGACACTGATATGCAGTTCGCTTACTGCTCTGGTATCCGAGACTACATGGTCAACAAGCGCGAGTATGTCAACACCCCTGTCGGCAACCCCGATGGTGAGGACAAGCCCAACAAGAAATACTTCGACGTAAGTTCAAACCTGCCTTTTGTCTATGTACGGTCAATATACTAATAGTTCGTTTAGCCCCGTGTCTGGGTTCGTGAGGGTGAGAAGACTATGTCCAAGCGTGTCGCCGAAGCTCTCGAGGACTTCAACACTGCCAACAAGCTATAGATGTCTATAAAGACGCTCACTGGCTTTAATGATATCCCAAAACCATGACACAATTCATGAAGCATTGTTTGGAAAAAAGAGGGGTCTAGGAAAAGGCCCCCTACCTTGGTTCGGACAAAGTGTTGCAGTTCATAGTTGCAATGGACGCCATGAGGTGACGAAAGTAGTAAATTAATGAAAAAACTGATTACACATTATCCTGCATCCCAGTCACAAGATGTTTTTCAACAGCATCACCCGAGAACTAAATACATCAGAAATAGATATCCAAATAGTATGCTTTTGGAACGTAACCTCTAGGGCTTCTATGATGGATGTTTAATCGACAATCGTAAATACAATTACATGTAAGCCATGTCATTAATCGTTAGAACGTTTATGAACTGTTCTGTATCATACAAACCAACCCATGGCAGCTTCTCGGTTCGCCACGGGTTATCTATTGCGGTAGAGAACATGTGCCGAGCGCCGTTTAATCTAACCCTTGCCCACCTCTTTTGATTTAGCTTTGCCCCTTTGCCTGCATCTCTTCAGTCAAATGTATTATAGCCACCTCAACCCTTGCCTACCATCACTGCTCTTGCATCGAGATTCTCTTGGGCGAAACTACCGGCCAAGAAGCTCCTTCTCAATCTGAGCCACATCGTCCTCGGTGAGCTGCTCAGCACTACGGGCATTGGCCTTGGTCTTGTCGAATCGCCAGAGGCCACCTGTCCTCTCAGCATCTCCATCAACGGGCACGCCGACGACCCTACCGAGCTGCTGAAGGACAGGATCTTGGTCCTCGATAGCGGTGAAGTACTGGCGATCCCAAGCGCGGCCTTCTGAACGTTCCTTGATGCGCATGTTGCGCTGAGCATTCTCGATCTTGCCCTTCTCAGCGCCAGTGGTGTCCATGTCGCCCTTCTGAATGGCCTCGGCGACACGAGACCAAGCACGACGGGACTCGAGAGGGTGTTGTTGATCAACTGGGGCAACACGGAGCTCAGTCTGAGCGGTGTTGACGGCGTCGTAGGTGCCTACCAGAGTAGATTTGGAGTTGGACTTGGCAGGTCCAGAGTAGACCTCGAAAGACTTGTTCCACTGGCCAGTGACATTATAGAGAACTTCCTTCTCGTTACCTGTAGGATAAACACTAGCAATGATGGTGTTCTTCTTGCCAGAGAGCCAACCCTTGCCGCTATAGTCAATCTTGGCAGTAAAGCCGCTAGAGCTAGTGATGTGACTTGAGCCATCAAGCTCGACAAATGGAGCACCAAATATCAAGCCCTCGATATGAAGGCCAGGGAGGGTGATGAGGTAGGACTCAGTCTCGCCTGAGGGAAGGGGAACACGCAGGATGGCGTGTCCGATTTGCTTGACGATAATGGTGCTCTTGAAAGTTGCCTTCTGAGCGTTGTAACCCTCAAGCTCGATACCAGTCTTGTCGTTGCGAATGCAATAGGCGGTAGCAGGAGGATGGTGGCTGACCTGCTCTGAGACAAGGGTGGTCTCGCCAGCTTCATCAGACCAGGCACCGAGGAAAAGCTCTCCCAGGAAGGGGTTCAGGGGCTTCTTTTCGTTTCCAAATTGCTCGCTTCGGCTCGCGTACTGGTGTTTGAGGGTCGAGAGGAACCACTTGAGGACGAGCATGGCACGCTTGGCTGGATCGGACTCGCCAGCAGGGGCGGTCAGGACAGGAGGGTGCGTGGCCCAGTAGGCAGAGAACTCGGTGAGAGACTGAGAGGAGAGGATGAAGGGAGGCGCAGTGAGCGAAGAGAGATCGCCATTGAAAGATGCGATGGACTATAGAGCACGTCGCAAAGACGAGGGTCAGCCACTGCGATCACCTACGAGTCGCTCCAAGAACGCAAACGAGGCAAAGCAGGAGGTCAAATATCTACCTTGAGGAAGGCGGTCCAGCTGCTGCTGTTTGCCTGCGCAGACGGGGTAGTTGCGGACGACATGATTCTAGTTTTGCGCCGTATATAGAAAAGCCGGGAGATGTAAATGTCAAGGTGGGAGCGTTTGCGACGGGAGACTTGAGAAGCGGTCTCGTGTACTTTGGTCGAAGAGGGGCCCGATTACGGATTGCGGGGTTGTAGAAGCAGGGGGAGGACAGTAAGTCAGGACAGGGCAGGATGACCACGCGGGGCTGCTGTACCGTGCTGGACTGCACTGAAAGGTTAGGAATTCGGTCGCGGGGATTACGAGTTTATCGATGAAGTCAGAGGTGTTGGAAGCTGGAGGTTTGATAGAGATAAAGAGTTGAAAGTTCGTGAGATCTCGAGAAGTAATCTAATTTAACCGTCTTATAGTTTATTAGCTCTGTCCACGGTTGGTGTGGGAACTAGTAGGCGCGTCGTCTGTTTCAGAGACAAAGGGGCAATAGGTTAAATCGATGGATAATGAAACAGTAACAACTGCGCAATAAGAAGACAAGTTGAAGGAGGAGGATGATGAACGAAGGAATATTCACTTTGGCCAAGCGAGACAAAGACAGGTCAGGGTTTGATTTCATGGTTGTTCGATCACGAGACTCAATCAACATTAGATCCTAATTCAACAGAATACATTACAAGTGACCAGGGGTGAAATTGAGATGCGCCCATCATGGATTTGTCTACCAGCACTGCCGCACCGAAGCTCATTACGTCAACACTATAACGCCGTGATGACATTCCGTATTCGTGTGGGCTGGTTGTTGCTATTTGCTACTTGTGATTGATTAGTTAATCTTAACATCACGTCACCTCACCTCTGACGGCTAGGCTGCGTTTGTTCCCGCTCGTCGCTTAGTAGGTAATTTCACGATCTGTACTGGACCTTTCGCATCCGCAATTGCAATGCACTGGAACTGGAGCACATGTTACTTTTTTCGGTGTTGATAAAAATGTAAATGTATGGCCAGGGTTGGAAAGCTTGTGCATTAGATCCTGGCTGCAGTCCCTAGATCTTGGATATTCATACAAAACGGGATTGAGAGTCACGACGCCTGGATTTATGCTGGTGTCAACACTACATGGGAAGCTTCCTTCCTGTACACCGCGGGGAGTAGCAAACTTTGTTAAAGCTTACATCGCCGTTTCAAATGACAATGCACACGTTGATAGAAAGTATTGGCCAGGAAGAAAGTCATCGCTTAAACAAAAACAATTCTTTTGTGGTATCTCAGTAAGTACAAGCCCATATACATAAATAGGATATACAGTTTTGCCATCCAGCCATTACTCCGCCCGGCAGAAACAAAACCTGATCGCTAAACATTATACCTAGTTAGTTGTATTTCCATCCCTCGATTAACTCCGCAACCTTGTCTAAACCTCTTTGCATGGCCATGCCAGCCGGCGTTCCCTGTCGATAGCCTCCTGCACCGTCCCTGTCTTCCCATGCATCCCACACTGCGTTTGCATGGTATTGCCGAGCTCCTTTCTCAAGTAGCATTCTGACGCCCCCAATATGGCCGCGAAGAGCCGCATAATGAAGTGCTGTCGCCCCACGGTCGTTCTGATGGTTCACATCAATTCCTCGTTGCAGCAAAATCTTGAGAGTGGCTTGGTTCGCTGATGCTTCAAAGAGGATCGTATCACCGTGTGTCGTCAGAGCATTTGTATTAGCACCTAGTCGAAGTAGCAGCCGCACTGTCGAGACATGCCCGTGAGACGCTGCAACTGACAAAGGCGTCCGACCGGGGAAGATGGTGCTCTCGAGAGACGCACCATAAGATACAAGTTGGAGCAATATCTCGTCCCGTGCGTGTTGAGCAGCGACGTGAATCGGGGTTGTTTGTGGCTCAGGGATCAAATACTCCCTACTGCCCTTCGAAAGAAACATGGTCGACATTTGCATACCGGCTCCCCGCTCCAAAAGTGCAGCAACAAGGTCAACATCGCCCATCTTGACAGCATGAGAAAGCACGCTCATGCCATCCGGACCTACTCGCTCGATATCGGCACCGAGTTTGATCATGCGAAGGATACTTTGACGATTACCAAGCTTGGCAGCCACCAGGAGAGGAGTTTCGCCCGTTCTATCCAGGACGTCAACAGGTGCCCCTGATTCAGCCAATAGTCGAAGAACATGAGGCTTGTCCTTGTGTGCCGCCATATGCATCGGCGAGTACCCTGACTGGCCTTGAGTCGCTGATGGATCTGCGCCATGAACAAGAAGATACCGCACTGTTTCGTCATGTCCAGTAGCGGCTGCAGCGAGGAGGGGCGTGTTTCCGTTCCGACTCGGTAGATTGGGGTTCGCACCGCTGTCCAAGAGAGCAGCTGTAATGGGTGTGCAACGAGAGCTAATCGCCATGGTTAGAGGCGTATGCTCACGGAGCTTACGGTCAACATTAGCTCCTCGAGAAATCAACACCTGCGTAAACTCCTGGTTGCGCATTGTTATAGCCAAATGTAGGGCTGTCTTCCCATCTGGCAATCGCACCTCCAGATCTGCTCCTGCCTGTACCAACTTTGCAGCTGCGGGCCAGCGTCCGTGTTGGATTGCCACATGAAGCGGCGTCTGCCCGTTGTAGTCGACAAGGTTGATGTCGGCTCCGGCATTGACAAGAGCTGGTAGTGTCTCATCTTCGAGAACATCTGACGCAGCGGAATGGTGGAGAGCTGAGCGTCCATCGTTATCGATCGCGTCGATGCGTGCCTTCATGTGAATCGCAAGTGTCGCAAACTGTTCTGAGAAACCGCACTTGATACCTCTCATCAACGCCGTATCGCCGTCGGTGGTCGGTTCGTCCACATCTGCACCAGCGACAATGAGAAATGCAGCAATCAACATGTGCTCCTTGTTAAAAGCACGATGTAACGGGGAGAGCATCGATCCCGCCAACGTTATGTTCGGGTCTGCGCGTTCAAGTAGAATCTGAAAAACCGCGGCTTCGTCACTCTGTTCAATGGCGTGGTGTAATTCATGTGCGGTATCTTTGGTGCGCACATAGTTAACTCCTGGGGGTGGTACAAGCGTATCTAGGAGTATTTGTATCTCTGTAGAGTCACTGACTCTGGGAAGCACAGCAGACTGTTGGTTTGGCGCTGAGAATTTTCGGCCGAGACTTCGCAGGGCTTCATCCACTCGAACATCAGGTTCTATCACACGACGTCTGTTTATGTCATCTTCTCCAAAGTTGTAATTGGCCCTAACAAGAATTAGTTTTTTCAAATAATAATAAAACCAAAAGAAAAACCGACGTCAAAACGGTTACTTACCGTGTTGCAGTGTTGAGAAGAGTATGTAGAGATGCTTGATGAGTCCGCAGTCGCCCAAGAAACTCCTTCAAGGTCGCCTCGTTCCAGACAATAATGAGTTGTGGTTCATTAAGATGAATGCCGCTGTCTCTATCTGGTCCCTTGATGCGTTTAAGTGCTGCCCTTAGCTCATGCACATCTTTCGAAACGGAATAGACGAATTCGTTGTTTGACGCTCGCACGCTTCCTGTACCACCTTCAAGTGACCGGCTGAGTTCGTGTAGCCTCTCGAGCGCATCTGTAATCGCGCGACACTCCTTTGCGAGCGCAGCTAAAGTGACCGGGCTGGTGTTGAGACAGTTGGAAATACCCCTGCATTCTTCGGAAAGTTGCTCGCATAAGTCAATCAAATCTTGGAGGTCTGCCTTCTCGACTCGATTCTGGAGGTGATCCATCCTTGAGGGAGGAAAAATCGATGGCAGCTGGATTGGCGAGGAAACACCGAAGCGAGTAGTACACAGCCGCACAAAACCAGACTCGCGCAGGAAACACGGGGGGTTAATGTACGATTTGAAAGCTGCAGATAGTACCGTGAACCTGCTACATGAACGGACCCAGCCCGTGCTTTCGCCGTGCTCAAGTTCGTGCGCAGTAAAGCGGTTGAAGCCTCAACGTACTAGAATGACGACGCTCCGCACTCTATTTCCTGCACACCATCGTCACACATCTAGACCAAGTAATCCACTGTTCACAGAGGGCCCGAGATGCAGAGCGAGTTGGCTTTTAGCCCGGAACCAACCCGTGCTGTAAGCCAACAGGACGATCCTTAGCGTTGGGTGCGTGGCAGATGGGATCCCGGGCGTTACGCTTGGCGCACCCAGTCATGAATAAGCCACTACGAACAGTTTGCTCAAGTATTTGAGGTTTCACCTTGCTGATCACCACCTGGAACAACGACGGGCTAGACGGGTCCCAACGGTGGCGTCTGCGTGAGTCGCTCTCGTTGCGTCTTTTTATCGAATATGGCAGTTTCGGAGTCTTGAAGCCTTTTTAGCCTTTTGGGGAAGTTCACCCGCTAGAGGCTTCCCTGACTTTTGAAGGACGTCCAGTTGTTGAGATTTTGTGATCCAGTATCGATTATACTCAATCAACCCTGACTAGGGAAACCCCGACGGAAGATTGTTTACTTAACGCCCAAACGGTGAGGCGTCGATGGTATCAGACTGTTGATGCTTAATGGTGTATGGCAGGGCGGCAGGCTCCCACTGCTTTCTTCCCCTCTGTTCAGTGCCGCGGCATAAGCAGTAGCGCGGCTCGACTCGAGGGTGGCTTTTTGGTTCAACGGGCGAAAACAATGCCGATTAGTCTGTCACAGGCTGATTTGAGATGTGGACCCTGAATCTGAAAGCAAAATCTGCGCCTCGCCGTGAATCTGCCCTCTTGGCGTCGCGACGGTTCCTGACTTCTACAGCAGCCTTGCCCTCGGGACGTGCATTTGCTGAAGATTACAGTACATCTAAAACGTACTACACTTTAATTAGCCCCATGAAAGATCCAGGGTTTCTGTCGTGCAGTGGCTGATCGGGGTTACCAGGATCAAGCTGGGGGATCTCTGCAAGGATTCAAGGGTTGGCGGAGCTAAAGTTTATCCGGAGCGTCCGGATACGAGCAAGCGTGCCTTAGCTCCAGCTAGGTATGCCGTCACTGAAGCCAAGACAGAACCAACAGCGACAAGAGAGATTCCTAACGAGCAACAGTTGCTGACATGACCCTGTTTCAGATTCCTTGTGAGCCACGTTTTACTTGAGCACGCTAAAACTACCTCGACTTCTACCGTTAATCTAACATCCGCCCACTCTGGCTGGAATACTTTGGAAAGGCTCGCCGGACACTCAGAAGGAGAGGTCCTCGCGCCTAAGAAATACCATGACTCAACCATCCACACAACCTCAGCTTACTCCACAGTTCTGCTTCTCATATGGAACTCTACGAGGTATGTTTTGGCCAGAGCTGCACCGGCTTCTAGAATGTGCGGCTGATTGACTCGCAACCAGAATTTTTACGACTCTCAAGATCGTCAATTGACGATTCAATCACCCAGAATCTCAATGCACTGTTGACGCCGTCACGATCCGGTTTCGACCCTTCTTCTACCTCACAACGTTATCCGCGACCAGCTTCAAAGCAGATCGATCCTCAGTCATGCTCCGACTTCAAGGACAAGGTTTTGTTTCCGTCATGGGAAGCCCGAACTGAGGTGCTAAACTACTGCGCTCTAGTGGCGGCCAGCCCGGATCCTGATGATCCGGATCGCACACTGAGGGAACTCGAGAAAGAGCAGGACCGTGACAGAGTAGTCGACGAGCGGTTGGATCCATATTCTGGCAGATTCTTCCCGCGCGAAGCTCGTACCGAACGCTTGGCTTCGCTTGTCCGACAAGAGAGAGGCGTTGAGGGTATTGTACGACATAGAACATGGGAGGTTGTACAACAACGATGTGGGGGCGATCCTTTCGAAACCTGGGAGGATACTATCAGCAAGTGGAAGAAGGTTCGGAATTCGAATGCACCTGTATAACCATGGCGATATGTCACGACCTTGTTCCGATGCGTTGACAATCTGTGTAAGATTCAAGATATATAATATGATAAGAGGCGGACTGTAGGATATGGGAATAGTTCATGTACGATATACGTTTTACAACATCTCTAATACTAAAGAACTTTAAATCTTATTTTAGGATATGTGTTTTTAAACCAAGATAGTTACTCGTGTCTATCACTCATCTATCTGTGGTTGATTTCTGCGATACTCACATTTTGTTGGAAGCGAATCTTAGCAGTCGTTCAAGTTTTCAGGAGCATTGTCATTAAATATTCAGTGTTAGGTGCATAGATCTGCTCTCAATATAAGACCCCGTAGCTTCTTGTGTTTATTGTTAACTACTAGGTATGAACTGATCGCTGTTCCAGAGCTACTAGGCACCAAGCAACTCGCACGAGACATGCGGTGTCGTGGATCCTGTACTGCCCCGCCAAAGCAACCACCTCCTCGCAGAATACATATAGCCCACTGTAGGCTCCGAGAAATTGCCGGCCTACCGTAGTGATTTTTGTCCACATCATTTCCTTAACAGTACCTTGAGCTGTAAACAACACCTCTCCACATTCGCCGGTCAGGGAAGCCGCCTCTTTACCCTTCATTCTCCTTCTTTCATCTTCTCCTGGCGAGGCATTATCGTCACACCCCGCTAAAGCTTCCTTGTACCTTTTATCACTTTCGCCCGCATACCCCTCATCCAGCCCTACTGGTAGCTTGTAATCGCCGACAGCGGAAGCGGAACTGGATTAGCTAAGTACCTAGCTTTCACGTTCACGACTGCTTACTCCTCGACGACTCAAGGCCGTCTCCGATATTCGCGATGCCGCAACCTCTCGCCTCGAAGGAGGCTGCGCTCTTCCGTTCCGTTATCCGATACTATGAAGACAAGCAGTACAAGCGTGGACTCAAGTCTGCCGAGCTTATTCTCAAGAAGCACCCCAAACATGGAGACACTACTGCAATGAAAGCCTTGATTCTGAATGCGCAAGGCAAGACAGAAGAGGCTTTTGCTTTGGGAAAGGAAGCTCTGACGATGGACATGAAGTCGCACATTTGCTGGCACGTGTACGGTCTACTGCACCGGGCGAACAAGAACTTCGAGGAGGCGATCAAGGCATACAAGTTTGCTCTACGACTAGAGCCCGAGTCGGCACAAATCCAGCGCGACCTAGCCATCCTGCAGATTCAATGTCGCGACTATCAGGGCTACATCCAGAGTCGAACTGCTATGCTTCAAGCCCGACCTCAAATTCGCCAAAGCTGGACTGCGCTCGCCATTGCCCATCACCTTTCTGGCAACCCCGCTGAAGCTGAGAAGGTCATAAACACCTACGAAGAAACTCTGAAGACGAAGCCCTCGAAATTCGACAACGAGCATTCGGAAGCAATCCTGTATAAAAATTCTTTGATTGCAGAGCAAGGGGATTATGAACGGGCCCTCGAGCATCTAAACACCGCTGCTAAGCAAAATCTAGACCGATTGGGAGTTATGGAGGCTCGTGCTGAGTATCTTCATAAGTTAAACAAGAAGGAAGAAGCTGCCAAGGCCTATCGCGCTCTGCTTGATCGTAACTCGGAGCACCCAGCATACTACGAAAAGCTCCTCGAAGTTCTTGAAGTACCAAAGGAAGACGCCAAGGCTCGCAAGGCTATCTACGATGAGTATGCCGAGAAGAACCCTCGATGCGATGCCGCGCGCCGCTTGCCGCTGGACTTTCTCACTGGTAAGCTCAATGAAGGTACAGTCAGACATCAATACTGATTTGTAACAGGCGATGACTTCAAGCAAGCAGCCGACGCCTACCTGACATTGATGCTTAACAAGGGTGTTCCGTCAACTTTTGCTAATCTCAAGCACCTGTACTCTGATTCTTTCAAGAAGGACATCCTTCGCGAACTGGCTGAGAACTACTTGAACTCCCAGAGTTCTGATTCGGAGAGTAAGGACAAGGGTGAGGCGGCGGCGCTCTACTATCTTGCACAGCACTATAATTATCACCTCAGTCGTGACTTGACGAAAGCCACCGAGTACATCGATAAGGCGATCGAGAAGGACCCTAAGAGTGTAGACTTCTCAATGACCAAAGCACGAATCATCAAGCATGACGGAAACCTACAAGAAGCCTCGAAGGCTATGGACCGAGCCAGGAAACTCGATCTTAAGGACAGATACATCAACACAAAGGCTGCCAAATACCAGCTTCGCAACAACGAGAACGACAAGGCTCTGAAGACTGTTGGCCTTTTCACTCGTGCGGAAACCGTAGGTGGTCCCTTGGCTGACCTCTTGGATATGCAGAGTGTTTGGTTCTTGACAGAAGATGGCGAGGCATATGCGCGTCAAGGCAATGTTGCACTAGCCCTCAAGCGATTCCAGCAAATTTTCAACATCTTCGAGGTGTGGCAGGAGGACCAATTTGATTTCCACAGTTTCTCACTGCGCAAGGGCCAGATCCGCGCCTATATCGACATGATGCGATGGGAAGATCACGTTCGTGACCACCCATTCTTTTCTCGGGCTGCTCTGGATGCAGTTGCAATCTACCTCACGCTGGCTGACAAGCCCTCTGCAAATGGGGTCAACGGAGCCGATGGTGACGGTGCTGAGGATGCACTGGCCAAGAAGAAGGCCGCCAAAAAAGCCAAGAAGGAGCAGCAGCGCCTGGAGAAGGAGGCCGCTGAACAACATGCTAAGCAGGACCCTAACAAGGGTTCCAAGGACAAGGACGGAGAGGTAAAGAAGCAGGACGATGATCCTCTCGGATTGAAGCTGGCTGAAACCACCGACCCCCTTGGCGATGCCATGAAGTTTATCAACCCTTTGCTTCAATTCAGCCCCAAGAACATCAACGCTCAATTCGCCGGCTTCGAGGTCTACATGCGCCGCAGTAAGTCTGGTACTATCAGAACAATGGGCTTTATCCGCTAACTGCTTGACTTACAGAGAAGTATGTACTCGCCCTCCGTTGCCTTACAGCTGCGCTGGCACTTGACCCAAAGTCACCTAGAGTGCACGAGCAATCTATGGCATTTGCTCAGCTGTTGAAGACAGCAACCGATATTGAACCTAAGGTTCTTGAGGTTCTGAAGGCCGAGTTCAAGGAGATTGGCCCCTCTACGGATCTAGCCAAGCACAATGACGATTTCTTGGCAGCCAACAAGGGCAGCCCGAGACACGTTCTCTCTGTTATTAAGACACAGAGGGTATTGGGTCAAGACAAGGCTAAGAGCGAGGAGGCTGTTGCAAGGATCTTGGATGTTCCTGGTGTCACCTATGAGGATGCTATTCAGGGACTGGAAGTGCTCAAGAGCTGGAGGTCCTCTCAGGTAGAGGCGTACAAGAAGGCGGCCCAGGAGAAGTTTCCCGACGTGACGAGACTTGTTTGAGGGGACATCGCTTTATGGACACCAAAAGTTTTATGGAGTTTCAACATGCATACAAGATGGGTGCTGTTGAATGACATTTGCCATGATAAGACATATAGACGCATGCAACCCAAGGTTGCGATCTCGAGTTGTTCTATACTAGGGCTAGAAAGGACACAGGAGGAGGAGGATGGGCGGACTGGCGCAAGAAAATGGTCTCCGAGGATGACGGGGAATCGGAGTTATGGGAACATGCGGAAAAGTGAAAGCATCCTGTAGAATAAGCGTGCGCTACGAGTCTCGTTTGTCAAATGCATTGTCTAGCTAAGAAGTCATTGGCCGCATCGTCTGTGTATTGAGGCCTAGATATGATTGAGGTTAGTGGATATCGCTTGCAAGTCTGATGTAAGCCCTTAAGTGTTACTATTTCCAATGAAGCGAAATGGCGAGATTTGGAGGCTCCCGAGGCCGCCGAAGACAACAAGTGAGTAAGTCATTAACTTACCCGTTTGGTGGTTGCAGGAATCTGACACTGGACCAGGGCACTGTATTGGCTCTAGGGCTCCATCTGTCAGCTACAACCTACCTGTCCAGTCACATTTCAGGGGGGCTCTAATCTCGGACGCAAACCCAGAGGACGAAGATCCGCGTAAGCCGGTTCATTATTCCAGCGGAACAAGTCCCTGCGAAAATCGATTTGTTCTAAAACATACTCTCTTTAACGAAGCCTGTCCCTCTTTAGTTTCTCTTATCGTGCCGTATTTAAAGTGTGCTGCCGAGATCGCTCTTTTTATCGTGCCGCTTTCTTTGAGGCTACCGCTGCGCGACCAGCCTCAATCTCGACGACCAGATCAACCTTTGCAATTACCTAGTGCCTCAAGGCGTTCGACACAGAGATCTATCGACTATTTGTTTGCTTCAATGGTTATGGAGAGCGACGGAAAAATGGAAGAAGGAGTTGGAATGCAGCTCCTATTGGAGGGCAAGAAGAAATTGACCATTGGAATCGATGGTCTGGAGCTTCATGGTGCGGATCTCGGCGGAGTACATACAGTCACGCATCTTGACTAATCATGGACAGACCCTGTTGCAAAGAGGTCAGGCCGCTCTTCTTGTGCCCCCTTGACTGGCAGTAAGAATTCCTGAAATCAACATGCTATGCGTTATATGACCAGTTGCTGATTTGCCTTTGCTTCGCAGCAGGACCGGCAGCACAGGATACCATTCCCTTCTACAACATCCTGTGGGCTGAGCTCTCCAACAACCACATCACGATCGACTACGCTATTCACGCTTCGAAAACGCTGATAAAGCCTGGGAAATGGGCTTTCGCGCTTGCTGCAGAAGACGAGTCGATCATCGCAATCCCGGCCGAGACTTTTGTCAGCACTCTGCTGTCGCGCGCATACGGCGATGCGCCATCTCAGAAACGCGCCTACGTGCTGATCAACCCGAATTCTGGACCTGGAGGTGCTGTCAAGAAGTGGGAGAATGAGGTGAAGCCGCTGTTCGACGCTGCGAGGATGCAACTCGATGTTGTGATTCTGAAGCGCGGCGGTGAGGCTGTTGACCTGGCGCAAAACGCCAACTTGTCGAGGTACGACACCATCATGGCATGTTCAGGAGATGGAACGCCACACGAGATCTTCAATGGCCTCGCAAAGCGGCCTGACGCTGCGAAGGCTCTCTCTACCATGGCTGTCAGTCACATCCCTTGCGGCTCAGGCAATGCATTCTCATGCAACTTGTACGGATCTCATCGGGCTTCCTTTGCCGCCCTTGCTATCATCAAGGGCATTGTGACCCCCATGGATCTGGTATCGGTCACGTCTGGCAGCAACCGAATCATCTCGTTCCTTTCTCAGACACTGGGTCTGATCGCTGAATGCGATCTCGGTACAGAGCATATGCGATGGATGGGTAGTGCGCGATTCGAGGTTGGCGTAGTGCAACGCATGTTCAAGAAGAAGTGCTATCCTTTCGACCTGGCTGTGAAGGTAGAGATCGAGGAGAAGGAGGGTGTTAAGGCACACTACAAGAATCATGCGAGTTCGACAAGCCTGGCTCAGCTTGCCAAAAGTGCTGGAGCAGAGCCCATAAGTGGCGACGCGGGGTTGCCGGAGTTGAAGTATGGCACAGTTCAGGATGATCTGCCTGAAGGATGGGAACTGATCCCTTACGATAAGATTGGCACTTTCTATGCTGGCAACGTGAGTGACTTGATCAAGCTCTGTACTATGGATGATACTGATTGTCGCAGATGGCATACATGTCACCCGATGCCCCCTTCTTTGCCGCTTCATTGATTTCGGATGGTCTGATGGATCTCGTCACTATTGATGGGGACTTGCCTTTTCTCACAGCAATCAGAGTTCTCCTAGATGTCGAGGCTGAAAAATTGTTTGACAACCCGCACGTCACTTACAAAAAGATCTCAGCATACCGCATCATCCCGCGGGATCAGGACGATGGGTACATCAGTATTGATGGCGAGAGGTGTCCCTTCGGGCCGTTCCAGGCTGAGATTCATCAGGGTCTCGGAAGAGTCATCTCTAAGGCTGGCAAGTATGAGGCTTCAGGGCCGAAGAACTGGGACAAGGTGACGCTGGCCGACCGAATTCATGGTTGAGGTGAGGAGTCTTGAAAATTGAAAACTCGAGATTTTGGGTGGTAGTACTCGAGGAGGCAGTCAAGAGGGAGAGCTTCTTGAAGATATTGATACCCATGGATGTAAAAGGACGCGTAAATAGCAGGATTCCTAGATGATGGCAGGTTTAATTCGGCTATTAGATAGAATTCAATCTAATGTTTGTTTAGAAGTCATCATCGTCACAGAATAGATAGGTAAGGTACTACTCTGTAGTATTCTATCGTGTCTCCTCTCGGTAGTCAAGGCAGGGTTGTCATGATGGACGCAGGAACTGACTGTGGATCGTGGGGTACTAAAAAAGCCACCCCACCATCAACCACACCCTCACAAGCAACTCGAGTACCTAATTGATTCTCCACTGACCCTTCGTTCGACACTTGGTTCCAATCTTACGCTATACAAAACGCCAATTCATTCATTGACTTCACAACTCAAATCATTCTTTTCTTCACCAAGGATTCTTTGGTGCCCCGTGCAGCCCAGCCACGTCATGCCCCGTCGAGGTCGAGGGACCAGGATGCCCTCGGGCCCCTGGGGGAGGTTGAAGCCTGTCGAGCAGGACTCGTTGCAAAGCATAGGACTCCCTTCCAAGGGTGATGAGAAGTATGTGAAATGCGGCCACTTTCTGCTTCCAAAATAAGGATAATGGCTATTTGGTGCAAGTCCAAGAGTAACAGACTGATCAAGTGGCAGGTTACTCGACCACAAGACTCAGGAATGGTATTACAACCAAATAATTTCTCGTTTCCTCGCGTTCTGCACAGAAGCTGGTGACAAAGACTCAATTTTAAGGAGCTTTGAAGCTCTTAACATAAGAGCCGTCGATCCTACCCCCCCTACACGATATACCAGGCCACCGCCTGAATGCCTACCAACTTCCACAGCGACTTCTGGTTCGGCATCATCTTCGTCTTCAACTCCTGTTTCATCAACCAAAAATACCAGCGGCCCTACTCAGGATGATGGCTTATCTTCAACCAGCGCCGCAGCTTCATCTTCATCTTCTCCCTTGACAGGCCCTTTAAAAGCCCTACGATCAATTATTCCCTCTGGTGGCCCGTCTAATTCTATGCTCGCCGCCATTGAGGATCCCGATAACACAAAATCTCTTCAGGATGTGCTAATGGCCTTGAGAAAGCTTAGGGAAGGCTTAGTGGCCACGAAGCGTGCTGATCTTTTTTCTATCCAAGCCTACATCTTCTCCATCCGCCTGTCCATTCTTGCTAAGCATCCTGAGTCGTATCATCCGGCGATTCTGCATCTCCTCCGATATATGGCCGTATGGTCTCCTATGGTCCATAGCGAAGTTGAGGAGATCGCTGGTTACTTTATGCTAGACACCGCGTGTCGGCGTAGGGATCTGACCGAGGCGTATTTTATCAGACAAGACTTCAACATTAGGAACAAAAAGCTAGACCAAATACTCAAGGCATTAGCGCACGACAATTATGTCTCATGGCAGGCTGCAAAGAAACAGGTCAACCGCCACTGCCTCAAGTTGATGGAATGGGCGGATGACGATATGAGGCTTCACACTCTGAAATGTTTTGGGAGATCGTACCTTAACGTAGATTTGCCTTTCTTGGAGTTTGCTACTGGTCGCAAGTGGGACAAGTTGAAACAGAAGGATAGTGTCGGCTGGGAGCTAGATGACGAGCAGGTCACTATTCGACGAGTGAGAGCGAAGTGAAGTTCGTTTGCGAGAGCCGATACCTTGGCAGTTGGCATCAAAGACGAGCTGTGTCTTGATTTGGAGACCTTGTTAGTTTCTCTTGTTGTTGTTTCAATTCTATTTTACAGCGTTTACGTTTTGTGATTCAACTCTTTTACCGAAAATCGAAGCTCCACTGTATCGCGTTTGAACAGTGGTGACTCACTGTTGTTGGTGAATCCCTTTGCGTTTGAACGCAATGAATGGTCCAGTGTCGAGTGAAGTCACTTTGGCGTTTTCAGGCTTGTAGCAGCTTATATGAAAACACATATAGCGCAAGTCCAGTCTAGCCGAAGAAATGCTGTGGGTAATGGATAGTATAAGAACACAACCTCCCTCATTGCAAAATTTGACTCTGAACATCTTAACCGCATCTCTAGCAGGTTAATGTACTTCAGAGAAAAGGCGCTTTTTACCCTCACATACAACACCTAGATACCCTCGCACAGCGTTTCTAACCTCGCTATGGCCCCTCCGCGAAAGAAACCTCGAACCAGAAGCGTTCCCAAGGAGGATGCAGCTGAGGAGCAATCTCCCAGCGTCCTTACGGACTTTCGCACCTCTTGGCTCCTTAAGTATGTACATATGACTGACCTCTTGATCTTAGAGGCTATTTAGACTGCCTGATATGGGTCATGATTTGCTGACTTGTTTGCATATCTAGGAGCGACGAGCAGATGGTCGAACTCAAGGTGAAAGGCGAGACTTTCCAGGTCGCCAAAAGCGTCCTCACCAAGAACTCGGAGTACTTTGAAGGCTGCCTAAATGGACGCTTCACTGAAGCCAAGAAAAGAGCTGTCGAATTTAACGACGACGACATTGAGGCCCAATACCTCGCCCTCTACATCGGGCTCGCGTATAGCCACTCTTCGATCGTCCCTCACGCGCCACCTCGCCCTGCTCAGAACCCTGAGACCATGCCAATTAAGACCCCAATGCGCGACTATGTCGAGGTCTACAAGCTTTGCGATCGCTTCATCAGCCCTGCCATGGGTGAGTTCATCGTGCGTTGCATCGACGTCGCCATCGGTAACGGGCACCGCGCGCTTCAACGCACCGAGGGCGATGAGGGAACGCAGAAGCTCCTCATGCGAGACTTTGCCGACGGTTACGAGGCCTTGAACGTGCAGCACAACTCACAGGTTGAAATTAGCGACCGCATGATCACCTACTTCTGTGAGGGCGTCAGCTACCGAGCCTGGATCGAGACTATGGAGGATCTGATGGACCGTCCCAAGTTTGTGGCACACGTCTCTCGTGGCTTTGCTACCAAACTGCGAGAGCTACAGATTGGTCGCAAGCTCAAGCGAAAGGAGTGGAGTGGACCTGGCCCTGCCTGAACTGAAGGCAAATTCAGTCTGGACCGATGATCATGTTTGGAATGGAGGTTGCGATTACTGAGGAGAGGTCATAGTGATTTAAGATACCCAAAAAGATGATACCAGGAGGGATTCGCGAAGCATGCAGAAGAGGTTAAGCTTCCCTCGGGCGATAGCAAGTAGTTATCGGAATCAACTTCTCAATATAAGGCCACAGTCAAAGCATATCATAAAGTCGATGTGTAATCGCAAAATCCTGCTGTGATGTATTGGAGTGCTTGTCATGTTAACCGCCGTAAAGCTCCACCCCTACCTTTATGAAAGGGCTTTCTCTTTTGCTCTCCCTAATAGTTCTATACCATTTTGCGTGCTGAAAATGAATCAGCTTCCGCAATCAAGAACTCAGATAACTCGAATATTTAGTACCAACACTTTCTAGTTAAGAAAGGCGCACTGCCAATGCATGTCCCGAGTGTGTGGCTTGGTCCTCGGCGGAGTGTTGGTCAAGATCTGGATCCCGAGATCAACTACATGCTCGGAATTGTCACCGGATAGATTGCCGAATCGGTAAGTAATGTGATTGGTATGCAGTACTTTGTTCTCCGTACAGAGTATGAATCTCCCATTTCACACCAGCAAGCGTAGCGTTTAAAAACTTAGTATATTTGTTTTACTCGTTTATTACTAACTAGTTCATTTCTAACATCTCAAGACTCGTTTTTCACACTATCTGTAACGTATTGACCTAGACATCTCCGTACCAGCATTTCGACTCTCTTACTCATTAAAATGAGGTATTCCTTGGCTTAAAGTCATCAACCTCGCCTAGACAAGACAGACTGTTGTATCGTTGTCGCATGAAATCGCGGATCAAGATCACCGGGATGAGCCAGGACGTAATGGACATCAATCACCGCGCGCGGCAACGTCAGAAACAAGTCCTCGCAACGGGTGTCGTTCGTCATCACAGGGGCTGGCGCCGGCTAAGTCGTCGGGAGTGGGGTTTCGGGGCTGAACGGCCGGTCGCGCTCGTTAGCCGGCGGGAAACCTCGGCCTGTGATCCAGCGAAGCTCATGACGTTGAATGCGAAATTTCAAGGCGTAAGAGCATAGAATCTATCATCGTAGTGATGAACATATGGGACTGCGACAGAAGCGCCAAAATAAGGAGTGAATGCAAAAGACAAAAGCGCTGGCACGCGGAAGATAAATGAAAATGAATGTGACATGTGGACCCTGTAATACAGAATAATTTCTAAACCCAATGTGTTATTGTATAATCTTCCATACAGCAATCTGTCGTCAAAACGACCAGTTTGAGTGAGATGTTGCGAATAGACTCCGTCGACAAATAATCGATTGTCGATGTTGAGATAGATGTCGGGTCGTGAAGCTAACCAGACGACTTGTCCTTTCAAACAATAATCCCAAAAGTGGTATCCCCGTTAAACGCCGTTCCATGCAATGCTTCAAGGCTTTAGATCGTGATGATGGTCGTGTCAGTAAACTCCGACACACCTCCGTTGTAGAAGGTACCGCCGTCGCCCCAAACAAATAAAATGAATTGAGGGCATAAAAGACCCCAATCCTTCTTTTCTTCTTTTCTTTTTCTTTCTTTCTTTGTTTTCTTTTATTAGGGGGAATTCATTTATCGCTTCTCGTAATATTGGATGGCCTTTTCGAGTTCATCGAGACTTGATCGGTCACCATACATGTTCATGAGAGTCTCATTTCGCTCTCGGTAGGCGGCATTCTCGCGTTCCATGGCTTCAATCTGAGCAATACGTCGTGTTTGGGCCATCTCGAGTGAGAGCTTGGCACCATAGCCAACAGCAACAATGGCCGCGACGGGCTTGACCCTGTAGTAAGTGGTCAGCATTTGAAGGTAGAAACAGGTGCCGTGTGACATGATAAACAGTACTCACCATCTTCTAAAAGACATCCTCCTCTGAGGACGAAGGTGAGGAACGATGTTAGGATGGAGACGGGCAGCAGTGGAAAAGGCTTGTCGAGGGACGCGCATCATTGTGAGAGAGGAAGAGGGGAGAATATGGTATCAAGTTTTCTCTTTAGGACTTGGCAGGGGTGATATTTGCAACTCGGTAAAAGTAATCCGTACTTGAACTAGTCTGTTGATGGGAGGAGATTCTCAGGGAAGAAAACCGTTGGGGTAAGTAGGGCGGATGAGCGTTATTATAAGTGCCTCTCCTGATTCTTGTTTCGAATATGTACATGCTAAATCTCCGGCTGGAACCCCGGACTTGAATGGCAGCTGGGGGTGGCCCGGCTGACGGTCATGATCGAACGACAAGACGCCGTGGGGATGGGGATAGCGGCGATGGGCGACAAGAAGGTGAGGATGAGGAGAGACTGTGGGGCGGGGGTGTGAGTGCGCCCAGAGCCAGGGCGGCACTGGAGGCGATCAGCGATCAGGTGCCTGGGTCGAGAGCTTCGGCAAGAACTGCCCTCTCTCCGCTCTCCAGAGGCTGCAGCAGATGTTCTAGCACACATCTGTCCCTGCAAAACGTAAAGAAGCCCGTTGGACGTGGGGAAAGCTGTGGAAGGAGCGGGAGTGGAGGGTGTGGCACGATGCGGGTCGGGCTTGATTTGGCGGGGTCGGGAAGGATCAGATTGGTTAGAACTCGGCATTTCATACTCACATTCATTTCACTGGCTCATTGCTCATGCAGGTGAAGACTCAAAAGTCTAAAATGGGCATTGATTTGCTTTAGACATTGTTTGAGTTAGGGGCAGAGAGGATTGATTGAGGGCCTCAGTAGAAAGGAACGGCCGGCACAGTTGAAGAAATAACTAGGCAACACCACATCCCGCAAGCTAAACACCGTTGACGATAACCTCAAAAACAATCAAGTCATTTTCGGCTGTAGTCGGGTCTCAGATTTTCGCCGTCCTTCATTTTGCCCCAGATCTTTTTATTCTGAAGCTGCCCAGGAACCGAGAGGGAAAACATTCGACTAAGGCAAGCTCCCGCCAAACACTGGCACCTTTCACGGCCAACTGTGGGGGCACCGCCTTTAGTCTCACCACCATGACCTCACCATGGCCTTTCTTAAGGTCGAGTGGCCTGGTCATGTTCAACCAGAGATGCACACCAGAGGCACACAGATACCCCTAACCAAGATGCCGGCTTTTGTCAACTCGTCTGGAATCTCGTGTTTCTTTTTCTTCATTGTACGCAGTTCAGCCTGTCCCCGATTTTTATGGCGCCACCAGTACCTCTTGTGCATCCGCATCCAGTGTCACATCTCGTCTTGATGAATCTCGCCCAGCTCTTGATGCTAATGACACTTCATTACCAGTATTCCAATTTTGTTTCCGATGTTGTCTTTTTCTGTTACAAGCTTTCGGCCACTTTCTCATCCACCTGGGCATTTGCTCATGTCCAGTCGTGTCACAGCACAGGGGTTGTGCAGGCCATGTTACATACAGTCGAACCTTCTTCGTAAATAGCTTTCCCCGCGTCTTGTACGCGACATAACATTTGTCAGGTTTCCTAAAAAGAAGACGATCTGCCCGCCAATCATGGCATCGGGATCTCTTTCTTACTGACGCTCATTGACGGCTACAGAATACTGTAGGGTCGATCAACAAAAGCTCCTTGCAGCAGATGTACAAAGTCGAAAGAGCTTCTCCGTTTCACGTCGTACTGTACCCGAATTCATTTACCGTCTCAACCATGTCTCTTTCACAACATTTTCAGCCTCAAATCGCCGCTGCAGCAATTATGGAGAACTCAAGGGTCCAGGCTCCACGGTCCAGGCAATTACCGGCTCCACGATGCAGCAGGGCCATAACCAAGTTGTTCTCGGCAACACCATCATGGCTCAGGCACCATCAAGTTGCCTCTCTTAGGTCCCCATAGCCACGATCATATTTTAACGCCTTGATTATCAAGC
>JABCKB010000207.1:0-18295 GCA_013184455.1 Fusarium continuum | reverse complement strand
TATTTATTTTAGCTAGTTATAATAATTTAATCGCTTAAGAGGTTATATTTTTAGTATTAATTCGCAAAGTAATATTAGCTTATACTAATAATAAATAATATAATTAATTAACCTTTTATATTAATTACCTAAATAACTATAATTTATTCCTAATTTCTAAGCTATATTAATTTTAGTTTTTTATACCTTTTTAAACTTATAATAATTATTAAAACTAATATTAATAATAAAATTTAAAAATTTTATATTTAAAAATTATAAAAGTTATATTTTATTATTATTAATAATAATCTTAATTTCTAGCTTTAAATTTCTATTAAATTTTAAGAAAGGCAAAGATTTTAAGTAATAAAAATCAGGCTTAAATTTGTCGCGGGAAAATTAATACCAGTATTTATAAAGTTCTAGACCACCAGATCGACAGCGGATTAATGCCGCGAAAGTAATTCGAAACTCATATTAACAACCCAACCCAGGCAGACCCATGCTATCTCACTACTTCTGCTCACAAGCAAGCTGTACACATCTCGGTCTGCGAAGCACGTGTAAGGCGGTATCAGCTAGGTAGGTAGGTAGTTGGCTGCAGACTGCTTTGACCGACACTTTAAAACAAGTCTATTAACAATGGTCCGAAACCCGCATGTTCAGTGTCAGCGTTGGGTATTGGCCCCAACTAGGTATTTCGATATCCAATCCTGTAGTACCTAGGTTTAAGGGTCGTCTAAGTGATAGCCGAATCAACTCAGGCGAATCGATTCATCACCCGCAGCATGACTTCTTAGTCAATGACTGCCTCACGCAGGTTATTGCTCCGTCACACTTCTGCGTCAAAGCGTATCACTTACCGCTTGTTAAAGCTAATTTTCCCCCTTGAGATCGATGAATTCCCGCAACTACCCTTGCCCCTCGCACCTCCGGGATTGGTAAACAGAAAAGATATCCTCTTGTATGGAACTTCTCCAAAGCAATCAAAGTTTCTCTCTCCCTCACTTTCTTTTCTATTATATTCTGCTCCTGGCAACCAGAACAAACGCCGAACCAAGAATATACTTTAGAAGCGACATTCGCATGAATTGGTCTTCTAATCACATAATTAAGTCACACTTAATAAATAATTAACACAACAGTCGACATACTCGGAAACTCCGCTTACCCTGTACCCTGAAAACCCTTTCCGGCATAACAATAGGTTTGGCTCAGACAGGACCCTGATTGCCCATCCCCTGCCCTAAAACCCTCAACATCAAGGTTACTAGTCCCAGCTGTTTATGGGCATGCTTGGGTAGGTATTGGAAAGCCGGGCTTCCACAACGCACTCCCAATCGTACCATTTTCTTTGGACATACAATTTTCTTTTCTTATATTCACTACGTTTTGTTATTTTCATCATGTTCTCCTTCGACCAAGCTTCCCTTCCGCAGATCACAACGCGCAAAGCCCTTATCGGCGTGGATTTTCAGAATGATTTTATAGCCAAGGACGGTGCTTTGCCTGTCCATGAACCGGAAGATTTCGTGTATCGGACTATCAAGCTGGCCCAGGCGTTTCGGCATGTAGGTGACGTTGTCTGGGTCCAGTCGCAGTTCATCGATACTCGACATGCACCAGAAGAACACATCGTTCTCACCGACAATGCACCTAAATCATCGCAAGCTCCATCACGGGGCCGGTCAGGTCCCTCGGTCCAGAAAATTGAGGCCGGTGGCCCGCCAGACGAGGAGGCCTTTCTTAGCCATGAAGATGCCGTATGCGTCAAGGCTGAAACACCTGGCTGTCGAATGGCCTCAGCCATCGAAGACGCGCTGCACAAGACAGACGCAAGATTGACCAAGTCTCACTATTCGGCCTTCCAATCAACTCATCTATTGCGTGTTCTACGCGCCAAGATGGTCATGGAGCTTTTTATCTGTGGATCACTCACCAATGTTGGTGTGTATGCGACAGCACTTGATGCAGCTGGACATGGCATGGCCATTACCATTGTTGATGACTGTTGTGGTTACCGCACTGAGTCAAGGAAGACTGCAGCGATAACCTCCTTGATAGAACTCACTGGATGCGAAGTCGCCTCATATGACGAGGTCATGGAGGCTATACAGCCCAAGCCTAAGCCCGCAAAGTCGCGAGGCGTCAAAGCGTCCTCATCTCCGTTGAAGGACGTGGAACAACCACGAAGCGCCAAGTCAGATTCCACAGAGGACAAAGGTCGCGAGAAGAGCACCACCCCAGACTTTGTCAAAGATATGACAGGTCTTCGACTGGCTTCAGACTCGCCAAGCCCCGCACCGACATCGACTCAGCCTCAGCCAAAGGCGTTGGCGACAAGTGCAGCTGGACATCATGACTCAAAGGTCAAACTACCATCGAAGACGGGAGAATCCAATGGCGTAAGCCATGCTACAGTGACAGACGCACTAGATGCCGCACAGGAACAAAATGCAGCCAAAGATTCTTCTCTTAAAGACGGCATCGCGAACGCAGTGAAGGTTAATGCGGAGCCAGCATCATCACGAACTGCCAAAAACAAAGTAGAAGTCATGAATTCATCACCTTTGAACAGTACTGCCAAAGACAAAGACCAAGTAATTGAGCCATTGCCTTCAATGGATACAACCAAAGACGAAGCACCAACAATCCAACCACTTACTCACACAATCACGAAGCACAAAGACCAAAACATGCAGGCAACACAGGATACGAAACAAGAGGCGGCCAAGATCAAGAAACCACCGACTCCTGATGACAGTCACGCCCAACAGAAGGGTCTTTGCGAGGGGGATACCGATATCATCGGAAATCTCCTTTCCGACTCTTTGCTTGATGGCATCTTTGATAAACTACGCGAAGAGGTTCAGTGGCAGCGTATGTCCCATCAGGGCGGACAAGTTCCACGGCTAGTCGCAGTCCAGGGCGAAGTTGACTCAGACGGGACCATCCCGGTCTATCGCCATCCATCCGACGAATCCCCCCCATTGTTGCCATTCTCTCCAACTGTACTGGCCATTAAGACCGAGACGGAGAAACAGTTGGGTCATACTCTGAATCATGTTCTGATCCAGTACTACCGAGACGGGAACGATTATATTTCTGAACACAGTGACAAGACCTTAGATATTGTCAAAGGTTCTTATATCGCCAATGTGAGTCTTGGTGCCGAACGAACTATGACATTCAGAACGAAGAAGAGGGAAACGGAAACTTCTCGAGACGGAGATTCCTCACCACCAGACCTGAAGAGAAAGATTCAGCGCGCCAAACTGCCACACAATTCCCTATGTCGACTAGGTTTGCAGAGCAATATGAAGTGGCTCCACGCCATTCGCCAGGATAAGCGATCAAAGAACGAAAAGTCCAAAGCCGAGCTTGCGTATGAGGGAGGTCGAATTTCTCTGACATTCCGGCAGATCGGGACGTTTCTGAACCGTGAAGAGACTCTGATCTGGGGACAAGGGGCCAAAGCCAAGACCCGTGAAGATGCTCACCCTGTTATCAACGGCCATACCCCTGAGGCCATTGAGATGCTCAAAGCTTTCGGAACAGAAAACCACTCCACAGAGCTTGATTGGGAGGCACAATATGGAAAAGGGTTCGATGTGCTGCATATGAGCAATGCACCTCGATTCTTTGCCTGTGGCGATCCAACCATCAACATGCGCATTGCCCTGATGTTGGCCGAGTTCGGCGTGAACTACGCAAAAGGAAGCATCACGGCAGGGTCTGATCTACCCAACTCTGAGAGCCTCGTCGTTAAGTTCGCGGACAAGGATAAATCCACCGTCCAAGGCGACCTCGCTGTCATGTTGTATCTTGATACTCGCTACGGCCTCAGCAAGCCTGGCAGCACCTTGCAAGCCCCAAAGGGTCTAGCAACTCGACTCACTCGCTTCCAACGTGCCATGGCCCTTTTGGATACTTGGCGAAACCTGCCGAAGGATAGCAAAAGCGGCAAACGAGATGCTAAATCTCTCAAGCAAGAACTTGAAGCATGGAACGGGTTCGCAGCCGAGGACGATGGCCCTCCTATCGCCGGTGTGGAATTGTCTTTGCCTGACTTTGCCCTTTGGCCAGTTCTGCACAGCATGGTAGAAGAAGCAGGGCCAGAAACTCTTAGCGGATTTAAGAAGCTCCAAGAATATTATTCGAAGGTAGGTGCTCGGCCAAGTGTGAAGAAGGTGCTCGGTAGGGAGTTGACCCTTGCTCCTGGCTCTGATGACTTGAGGATTATGTGAGGTTAAAATGCGACTCTGATATCATAGCGATTTAGCGATTTTTGGGCCTACACGGAGGGGTGGAGAGACTGTACGATAAGCACAGGCAGGCATTGGATCGCATATTTGCTTCACGTTTTATATCCTACACTTTACTCGGAATGATAACTGCCCTATGTTACAGATGATTACTTATATGCAAAAATCAGTGCAATGCAAGAGGGGTGTGGCTTCAGAATGCGGTGAAGGAAAGAACAGTCGGTATGTTCATGGATATGATATGGGTTGTGTATAAATCGAGGCAAAAGGCTCAGTCAAGGCAGAGTCAATACAATGTTTGGTCTCCATTGTTCCAGGCCGTGAGGAAGGCAACACACTCGATGGACCATTTCATAGGTCCTTAACCGCTCGAGCAATTGCGAAAGATTATTGTGAGGTGCTGCTCCATGGTAGGGGATATGTGCCGACCCAATCCTCAACCTCACTTCGTAGTTGGACGATTTCGGATTGTGTCTCACCATCCCCGAGATGTTCTAGGAAGACCTTTATCTTGCTGGGGTTCTTCTCACCCTTCTCCTCTGCCGCCTTCCGAGCGGCCT
The DNA here is from genome assembly GCA_013184455.1 of Fusarium continuum. NCBI lineage: Eukaryota > Fungi > Ascomycota > Sordariomycetes > Hypocreales > Nectriaceae > Fusarium > Fusarium continuum. The sequence continues at coordinate 13,488 of JABCKB010000207.1, read as the reverse complement.
TATCGATACGAGAAGTAATAGTGACGGCACGATCCACGACATCAGCGACACGAATAAAGTCGTCCTCATTGAAGCCACGAGTCGTCATGGCTGGTGTACCCATGCGAAGACCCCCGGGGACCAAGGCAGATCGGTCTCCAGGGACTGTGCTTTTGTTGGCTGCAACACCGACCAATTCCAGGACACGCTCGACTCGACCACCATCAATTCCTTGTGGCTTGAGATCGGCCAGAACCAAGTGGTTGTCTGTGCCTCCGCTGACAAGGCTGTATCCTAGGCCACCTTTGCCTTTGGGTTCACTCAACCGTTTCGCAAACGCCTTTGCATTTTTCAGTACTTGAGACTGATATGCTTGAAATTCAGGAGTTTGAGCTTGTTTGAGAGCCACAGCGAGGGCTGCGATAGTGTGGTTGTGAGGACCGCCTTGGTGACCGGGAAAGACAGAGTTGTTGATAGGACCTTCGAGATCGTAGAGGATATCCTCCTTCGTCTTAGGATTCTGTTTCCGCACTCCTTTTCTGTAGAAGATCATGGCACCTCGGGGTCCTCGTAAGCTCTTGTGGCTAGTTGTGGTGACAATATCGGCATATGCGAAAGGTCCGGGAATAACTTTGGCTGCGACTAGGCCAGAGATATGGGCGATATCGGCAAGAAGGTAGGCGTTGGCCTTGTCGCAGATCTCTCGCATGCGCTGATAGTCAATAAGTCGGCTATACGCACTCGCGCCGGCAACGATAATCTTGGGCCTGTATATGCTTGCCATTTCCTCTAGTTTATCATAATCGATAAACCCAGTTGCCTCGTCCAATCGGTATGGTAGAGTTTCGAAGTATTTTGATATGGCTGAGATCTTCCTGGTCGGTGTTTGGTAACCATGAGATAGATGGCCACCATGTGGTAGATCCAGGCCCATTAATCGATCGTGTGTGTTTAGCAAAGCGGAATAGACGTAAAGGTTGGCGGGAGCACCAGAGAGAGCTTGAAGAATGTAGTTAGTATAATCACCAAAGATCCGAGGCGTGCATAAGAAGGGGTTAAGAGTAACCAACCTTGAACGTTAACCCCCCATAGCTTGGGGTCAAGGCCGAATGATTCAAGAGCGCGTTGTTGACAAAGTCTTTCGGACTGGTCGATGAATTCGTTTCCACCATAGTATCGAGCGCCTGGGTATCCTTCCGAGTACTTGTCTGTAGTTTGAATTAGCCTCACATGTTGCTGCGGCTGGTTAATTTGGGTTCTAAAGCTCACTTTGCATCACACTGCCTAGAGCATCAAGTACAGCTTGAGAGGTGAAGTTCTCGGAGGGTATTAGGTTGATGAAATGCTTCTGGCGATCTTTCTCCTGCGAGTCAAATAAGCATGAGGACATGTCGAAAGAAAAAAGCTATCAATGCAGCGAACCTTCTCAATTATATCGAAGACAGCGGGGTCAGCCTTATTCAGATGGGCTGAGAGAGCCTAGAAAAAGGGGCGTGGCTTGTTAGATGCCAAACTTGCAATGACAATCCAATTGATCAAGAGACACACCTGTTGCTGGTCCTCCAAAGCTAAGGAAGAGGCAGAGCGAGTGCCTGTCGTGGATACAGCAACCGGCCTTCCGATGCTGCGCAGGACACGCGAGGTGCCTCTCACGCCAGCAAGAGACATGGCGTAGTCGGCGATCGGCGGCGGATAGGAGAAGGAAGTCGAATAACGAGAGCGGCGATTTAGGGAGGGGAAGAGGTTCTATTCACAAAGGACCCAAGGCACTTCACGAGGTGATTGTGGTTGTGATTATCTAGCGTCGCGCTCGCTCAGGACGTCATTGACTGATACGATGGACTTAGTTAGGCGGAGGTGGAGGTGGAGGAAGCCCGCCCGGTCAAGGCCGAGACTCGAATGATGAGCGTCCCATCCCATGGATGGGCAGAGGCTTGACTTCGATTGAGGGCAGCTACAGTACCTGTGCAAAATGTACCTGCCACGATGGTCAGCTAAAGCCCTTGTTATTGCTGGGCTTAGCGCTCGACCTGCAGAGAAGAATCAGCTGTTTGCCCGACAGGCCTAGCGGGGTCGAAGCTTACTGACCATGAACAGGAATACTATCTAAAGAGGTACCTGGAGCACCCTTGCACCGCCCACCAGCCACTCAACTTGTGGCGGTGCTCAACCTATAAAGTTCCAGTGCCTCGGTCACGCAGCTTTTTCTGATTTTCTTTTCTTTCCCTTCTTTATCAACTAAAGTTGGACGTGATGTGACCGCTTAGACAGCAAATTGGTTCCTCCGCTTCGGCGGGAGCATGCTGATATGCCCTGGCACAACCTCACCACTAATGAGAGGGCAATCTGAAGGAATCTGATCCAATTCTCTGGTTGATCTTGATTATATCTTCTATCTTTTCCCTTGCAATGAATACTCATCTTAGTCATGACTCTCATGATATTATTTCCTGCTGTGTACACTGTACATTGCCACAAGCACAACCAACCTAGTAGTTATTCGTCCCTGATCTTACGCCGCAAATTATATTTAGCCCATACTCTATGCTTCCCTCAACAGGTGTTGTTTGTTGAGTATGTTTGAGGGATTATGGTAGACTTTCACCACGCAAGGTATGGGTAGATGGACGGAGACTAGTGTTGTATGTGCGGAAGTTGAGCTGCTCTGCACACTAAGCAAGACTATTGATTTGGTGGATGAGGGTGACCAAAGTCTGTTTGATAGCATCGAGACTTGCTGTAATAGGCTGGAGGGTTTGCTAGATGTTCTGCTTTACTAAGGCATTGATAGCTTCTAGAGAGACGTCGAGAGTGATGTCATGAAGATGGAGGCCATCTATGGCGTCGCTCATAAGAAGAGAGGCTAGAACGGGGATGAATAATCTGTCTTGATCGTGTCTGGGTTGATGGTTTATTTTTAATGGCGGACTTGGTTGTGGATTATTGAGGGTTGTAGAAGGAAAAAAATGTTTGGCTGGGAGTTGCCGCTTTGCAGCTTCGCTTTCACTCTTAGCCAGAAAGTTAGCATTCTCTTACGGTATTATCTAGTTGATTTGTCTTGCTGGTGGCAACCTCTGCGCATCAATGGAGCGGACTTGTGCATCCTTATCAGTTATCTGTTGTTAGGTTTTGACTGCACAAGTTCCTAACGTGAGTTTTTTCTTGTGTGTTGTGATGCTCGAATTTGAGAACTACTCGTAGCTCTCTGGTGGGCCTGGATCATTCTCGCAAACAAAATCAAACACTCCAGACGTCGCTATTAAAACTCGGGCGACCTAGACCGCACACATTATTTTAAACACTGGTGGTACTGATGTGATGAGTTAAGACAAGTGCTCACGAGAAGATCGTGAATGGAAAAACATTCAAGCATCCGAGCATCATCGATTCCATTTTCAATGCTACATGCCTGAACCCCGCCGGTACAAGTGTAGAAACCAGAAGGGCATAAAAAAAGACCCGACCCGTAGACTCCGAATGCAGCCTCCTCTCAAGACCGAAATGTTGTCGTTATCCACTAGGCTTGCTTTTACTCCTCGGCAAGGAGAGCATTTCGCTTCGCCACCGCGCGTTCCTGCTTGCGCTCGCGGGCAGCCTTGTTCTTCGCACGCTTGGCGTCCATCTCCTCCTGAAGGGCAGTCTCACGGGCCTTCTCAGCCTTGGCACGGTGAATCTATAAATCTCCATGTCAGCAGGTATCCCTCGTTGTGACTCCAGCGATGGGGTGTCATGATGAAGAAGACGTACGTGCTCAACGAGGGCACGCTTGTGCTTGAAGGCGTTACCCTTGCTGCTGTGGTACAGCTCGTGGTAGAGGTGCTTGTCGATCTTGCCGCTGGCACGGTACTTGACCAAGAGACGGCGGAGGACTCGGAGACGGCGCATCCAAAGGACCTGGCTAGGCATACGGGCATCGGCGGTACCCTTACGCTTACCGTAACCACGGTGTCGGCCCTCTCGTCGGGCGAGGTTTAGCTCGCGGGCGCGCGATCGCGAGTGCTGAGTGACGGGCTTTCGGATGATAAGGCCATCGGCGATGAGCTTTCGGATGGTCTGACGAGAGTTGGCGTTGGAGATCTCGCTCTGCTCGTTGGGGTCGAGCCAGATCTTGCGCTTGCCGCAGCCGATGACCGATGAGGCCAGACGCTTCTGAGTTCGCAGATTGACCCTGTAGCCAAAAAAATCATTGGTTAGCCACCAGTCCCTTCTCATAATGTTCCAAATATCCCAAGGCATTGGATTCATGGCGACGCCATCAAAGGATTAGCATTCAGCTCCTCAAGCATCACCTTCTTCCTTTTACTGGTCGTTTCGATGGACTTACATCTTGATTATCGTTAGTGGTGATGGCCGGTCCTCGGTGGATGTTGGATGAAGATTGAGAGGGGTTTGCGAGGCCAGAATTTCTCTGGGTTGCACCTCCCTCCTTTGGGGTTTGTGGGTTCACGTGCGCTAGACCCAGTCGAGCGCACTAAGCGAGGGCTCTGGTAAGTCATGAGTTCACCGCCGTGCACGTGACTCGCACTTTCTGGTGATTTTGGTAGGCGGGGTAAGGAAAGTAGACGTCGGTATTCGGAGTCTTTCCTCCGACATGCGATGATGGCTTATGGCTTTTGGCTATAGCATATTTACCTAGTCTAGACTGAACAATTATCGAATGGATATTAATCATGAGGATGACTTGACCACTTGTAATCCTTTGGCAGGGTGCTTGGAGGACATCAAAACTCTATGCATGAAAACTTGCAGGAAACACAATGCTCAAATAAACACTCAATGCTATCTGCGGTTCGTTCAAGTAAAACATACAAATTTACTTAATATCATGATACAACATGTGTAAACTATCGATACTTGTAACATGTCCGTCACCAACCTCACGAGAATGCTTCACTACCCACATCAACCTTGCCTACACTCCAAATCTCCTTCACATCCTCGGCCTCATCGTTCGACAAGCCAAGTCCCCCTTGTCCGCCCTCGGCTTCGCGCCTCTCGCGAGCCTGAGAGCCTAGCCTTACGGCAACACGCTTGAAATAGTCTCCCATGCTTCTCTTGGTGTTGGCAGGGAGATCCGCTCCTGGACCAGCCATGAACTTATCAAAGATGCGGCTCTCTTCATCAGCCACATTAAAGAGCTCTACAAATGCTGCTTCAGCAGCAAGCTTGACGGGAATAACGGGGTCTCGAACACTGGAAAATATGGGTTGTGCTAGCAAAGCAACATGGGGTCGGACCATCTCCATATCGTTGCGGCTCGCAGTACGTACCACGACCAGTGCAAGTCGACGTGAGTCGGTTGCATTGCCAGGCTGAATGACAGATGCGAGGGCCTCGAAAATTCCCTTTGTAGTCTCAAAGGCCTTGGGAGAATCCGAAAGTAGGTACTTTCCAGTAGCGAGGATGCAGTTGTCTGCCACAAAGACCTATTTACGAGTGTCAGTTCGCTGAGCATATATGTCTGGGAATTCACATTGCGACTTACATTCTTGCTGGTGACGCCCTGACACAGCAAGTCGGGCAAGTCGTCGGCCAAGGAGCTTTGAAGCAGAGCACCTGGAGATTCGGCCAGGACGGAGTTCAGAGCAAGCACAGAAGAGTGGGTAAAGTGTGAGGTAGCCACGCGATTCTTCAATAGGCCGTGTGCTGCTTCTTCGGGAACGTTCTTGATGAGGGCACCCAATAGTTTGGCGTTGGTGATGGTCATGGTCTCGTCTCTTTCGTCCGTATCCATATCGATAAGTGACAAGACAGAAGCTCGGGACGCCTCGCCCATGTTAGCACCTGCTTTGCTAATAACTTCGTACAGGGCCTTGAGCATGGCCGTCTTCACACCTGGGTCAGCTGTCTTTGACCCAGTGACGAGTTCGGCAATCAGAGGATCGACACGAGGCGTGTATTTGATCAAGGTACCAAGTGCCTTGGCAGCCCGCGTTCTTAATGTCTCACTGGATGGGTCGGCGAGAGACTTTGCGAATGTACGCTGAAGTTGGGGGAGGAAAGGCTTCAGTGCCGCGGGCATCTTATCTAGAAGATTGTTGAGGGTGAGAAGAATTGCCGACTTGACTTCAGTGGCACGTTCTGAAACGACCCGGATCAGGGGACCAGTAATCTGGGTCACGAATGGCTTCAGGGAAGCCTCGCTTGTCCTGTCGACAATATCGGAAATGCCCAGAGCAGCCTGAACTCGTTGATCGGCAGTACCGTTCATGAGGCCTTGCAAGAAGATTGGCAAAATGGCATTGATGCCCTTGGGTAGCTCGAAACCGCGCAGGTTCGCTCCTGCGACGCCGACACGCTGGAGAGTTTGTCGGGTTGAGATGACAAGCGATTCCATCTCTTCCTTTCGCAGCCTCTTGGTGAACGCGCTGAGAGCTGTCCAGGCGGTCTTAACGACATCCGCATCTCTGTCATCAAATGAGTTGAGTAGTGAACGGATGATGTCCTGGTTATATCGGGAATAATCCACGCTGGCAGCGGAGAAGAAGTTGCCCAGGTGACGCGCAGTAGCCGCTCGACGACGATGGTCCTCATGCTTGAGAAGCTGTAGGAGGACGTTCATCACCGTATTCAGACCATCGTACTCATCAATGGACTGGATGACGGTATCAAAAGACGTTGCTAGTTCTTCGCGAAGACCATCCTCCTTGCAGTTAATCTCGTTATCCATAAGCGAGTTGATGATGTTGGGCAGGCGTCTGTTCATGGCAGGACCAGCAACCTTGGATAGAGAGGCAAGAGCCTTCGCATCGAATGCTGAAATGGGAGGCGTTGTGAGTGTTGGGATGAGGTTTGGCAGGATGATGTTCGATCGGGTTGTCTCGGTAAGCAGTGTAAGAAGAGCCTGCAGGGCGTTATCCGCTTCGTCCTCGGAGCGTAGGAGGTTGAGAAGAAAGGGAAGCACTTGATCGACTGCTCGCTTGCCGAAAATCTGTTGAAGCGAATCGAATGCCTCGGCAGCGGCTTCTCGGACATCCTCGTCAGAGTCTGTAAGGGCGGTACGGACAACAGAAATAAGAGTCTTTTCGTGGTCTTCGAGAGCCTCAGGGGAGGCAGATGAAATAAGCTCCCTTAGAGCAAGACAGATACCCTGCTTAGCATCGACATCGGTAGATGTCTGAAGGCCTTCCTCCAATGTAGGAAGAAGACTTGACAGAACACCATCTCCAGCTTTTCGAATAAGTTCTCCAAGCGCGTTGCTGGCGATGACCTTGTGCTCCATGTTTGAGCTTCCCAAGCGTCGGATGAGAAGTTGCGTGAGAGTTGGCACAAGCTCCTTGAGGGTTCTTGGACTGTGGACAAGGACTTTCCAGACAGCAATAGCAGCTGAGCGGACGGCACCAGCTGTGTCGCATCGGCACACGTAGAGCGCCGACAAAATTTTGTTACGCTTCTCTTCGCCGAGTGTTTCCTTGAGAGATGCGCCTGCTTCCTTGATATTTTCATCCTCCTCGATCTCGTCGGCCTCAGTACCAGCCTTGATACCTGTTAGGTTGAACAGGAGGTCGCCGACGAGTTCAACGGAGCTGAGTCGGATTCTGTAACTGTCGTCCGCGAGACCACGCTCGAGCTCTGGAAGAAGAAGATCTACAGCACGAGCCGCGAAGTTCTTGACCAAAAGGCGGCCTGCACGCAGCGCCGTTTCACGTATGGACTCAACATCATCGGCAAGACCTGCAAGGATAGGCGGAACGATACGGCCCAAGTAGTTGGAGAAACTATTGCCAAAACAGACAGGAAGGAAGATGAAAAGTGACATAAAACCTTCACGAACGGCGGGCTTCGAGGACTCGACGTTCTGAAGGATGGTTGGGAGGGTCTCTTCCAATCTTGTTGTTCCCAGTCCAGCAAGAACCTCGCTGAGAGCTTGCGCGGACCCTAATCTGTCGCCAGCACCAGTGTCCGACTTGAGGGTTTGCATCAGACCAGGGATAAGATCGGGAAGGGTATCTTCTCCAAGCTTCTCGACCAAAGAACCCAAAGCCCTAGATGCTGTGGCTCGGGTGGTAGGTACTGGATCGACAACGGCGATCTTGAGGCCAGCGACAAGCACAGGCAAATGCATGACAACGTCCTTCTTCTCAGTCAGATGAGCCAAACTGCCGATGACCTGGGCAGCCTTGCGCTTGGTGTTGGAACGGTCGCCCAGACCGCGTTGCAAAATGCGAGTGACCAATGCCAAAGATGGAGCGTCGAGGTAATGGACAAATTGGACCTTGATGAGCGAGTCTAGAGCCTCGTCTGTGTACTTAGTAGGGTCGCTGAGAGCCTTGAGAATGATGTCGACCAGGGACTTGATTTCTGGATTGTTGATGACTTCACCAAATCTTTTCAAGCTTCTGTTCGCGGCGGATCTGACCTCCTTGTGGCTATCGTTCAAAACGCCAGTAAGAGGGGGAATAATGTCAGGCAGGCTGTTGGCGAGCTGTTGGGGGTCGAGGTATGCCATTGCACCAAGAAGATCACAAGCACCCTTCTTACTCCTCCACTGTTGCTCCTCAAGTCCATTAAGAAGAGTTGGCATAATTTTCTTCACACCGTAGGAGCTCAACTTCGCAAAGCATGCCTTGGCTGCTGCCAAACAGGCATCGCGAACGTTTGCGTTTGCGTCACCAAAGCCAGTCAGTAGCTGAGGCACGATCTGAATCACGTAAGGCTCAAACATACGCCCGAGCATGGTAGATAGGAGCTCGTAGGCTAGCAAGGCGGCCTCACGCTGATTTGCCTCCTTTTTGTTCTCCATTGCATCAGTGAGAGTTGAGAGGATTCGGTACTCTCGTAGTGCTCCGATGCCTCGGCCCATTACAAGACCAGCCAGACCATATGCAGAGCCTCGCTGTACAGCATACTTCTTGGAACTGAGAAGCTGCTCCATAATTTGACTAAAGTATTTTGCGGCCTGGTCAGGGCTGGCCCGAATAAGAGGAGGCAAGCATTCAGCAATAGCGTATTGTACCGTCTCAGATGGCGTGCTTAGAGTCGCCACGAGCCGGTCAATGACAGTAGGGATCTTGGGATCACCGGGGCTTAAATGGCGAGCCAAAGCACCGTACATGATAATGACAGCCTCGTTGACACGATCAGCTGCATCGCTGTTCTTGTCTGGCTGTTCCAAAGTTTGCTCGAACTTTGACATGAGCTGGTCAAGAATTATTTTGCCATGAATCTCAATAGCCTTAATCGAGGCATCCAGCATCTCGCTTCTAACCGCGCCATTCTTGTCCCCAAGAGGACCGGCGTTAATAAGAAAATCGAAAATTGGACCAAGCTGGTCGGTCTTGATGACGTGAGCAAGTTCTTTGAAAGCAGTTGCAATACCTTGTCTGCCCTCCCAGGGATCAGACAGATCCATCTTCCTGGGCATTCCGAATTCATCGAGCTGCTGGACTCGGGGCTTGGCAAGCTCGACATATGTGGACTTGAGTTGATCGAGCACAACATCTAGGGAGTCACTGTGTAAGCTGGCAGCCTCAGCTAGGGAGCGAGCAGCGCCACGACGTAACTGCCCGTCTTTGCTCTCAAGGAAGGGCAGCATCTTGAGTGGCACCTCTGCTGTGACTCCAAAGCCACTTTCCTCCCAAATCTCACGGCCAAGGTCCCGGTTTTCTTCCTCGTCATCATGAGCAGCAATCCAAATCTCATCAGAATGGCCGAGCTCGCTCATGTCAACCTCAGCACTGATAGATTGCAAGACGGTTGATCTAACACGATTTTCAGGCACTAAAGCACCCTTTGCTAAAACAATCATCTCCTCACGGCTCATGTTAGGAGCGATGCAGCGGCACATGTCGGCAAAACAGTCCTTAAGAAGCTTGTAATGCTGAGCGTAAGCCTGCATGGAGCTGATGAGAACCGAGAGAAGCTCGGCTCGGGGGACAGCCTCGTCGGCGCAGATATCTGTGTGGTATGAAAGAAACTCAATAGCCAGTACTAGCTGAGCATCTGCGTCATCGGCTGAACTTCCAACTCCCCCCTTGCGGAGAAGATCTAGCACGAGTGGCAGTGCATAGATAAGTGATACAGAGTCGAAAGGTCGCTGCTCGCCCGCAAAGCGCAAACGGTAAAGTACTCTTGTAATCAAATCTTCAACAGCTTCCTCCTGAAAATTTTCTGCTAGCGACACACCACGCAGTCTGAGGGCTGCGACTCCGACGAAAGGCCTCATCGATCCCAGACGCTCAGTTACCTTTTCCGCACAAGTGATATAGGCCAACGGTGCAGCATCACCAGTAATCAGCGTGGCGCCGGCGTCCATGACGCCAAGGAGGAGCGATACGGCAGTACCAAGCCATTGAGAAGCATCGGTTGGTGGACCAGTAGCTAGGCTTCGAATAATGCCAATACCTCGCAAGAGCCTTGCCTCGGTCTCAGTTATCGATTGCCTGATCTGACTTTCTTTCTTGAGTTGAGTGTTGACCTTTGCGTTTTCCTCCGGGGTAAGTTTCTTCTGTTGACCCTTCTTCTTTTCGAGCTGACTCCTGAGTTCTTCCTCCCATTTGAGGATATCATAGTCCTTTTTGTTCTTGTCCAAAACCTGCTGAGACTTCTTTGCAAGCACATCAACGAATGCAGTACCTTCAGGTGTTCTGAAAATAGCCGCTTCGACAGGACCAATATCCTGCAGCTGCTCAGCGTTGAGATCTCGGCTAAGTGCCTCCAGTAGGCGTGGGATGATAGTTTCGGGAGCAACGAAAGCCAAATCAGCAGCTGCATTATATGCAGCCTCTTTAATGGCGTGAGTCTGTCGGAATCGATTAGTGAGTTGCTCAATATGAAGGGCGCCGGATATTCAAACCTTTTGATCAAACGATGTCTTATTCTCTATTTCTGTCACGAGTTCATCTTGGTACTTTGTAACGAGGTTGCCGGGATCGAGTCCCATCCTGAGGCATAAATCGATCCAATTCGCCCTAGGAATCAGCTCTGGACGTGCTAGAACCAGAAGACTGTTTGCTTGGGATTCAAGGTCTTCCTTAGCGATGGGTTTCCCATACTTTTCCACGTCATTGGTAGTTAAACAGATAGATTTCACAACCTGGATCAAGTTGTGAGCACCTGACGACTGTTCCTTGTCATATGATCCAGAGTGCTTAAGATAATCCCAAAGCCCATTGATGATGAAACCAGATACCAACTTTGGATTACGGATATACAGGCCGGAAAGTGTCTTGGAAGTCACCTGTTGAACAGTTGCGGGAACGATTTGAGCGGTGATCAGATGGATGATTGCTTCAGCCCACGCGAGAGCAACCTTTTTGTCCGAATTTTGCTCAAGGTTTTGGAGAACGGAACTCAAAGCACGCGAAAACCACTCTAGATCTTCATCCGCTGCGACCTTGGAGTAGATTCGATGACTGAGGAGAAAAGATGACTTTGGATCCAGGGATAACGATTGCTTGGTGACTGACGCTTTCACCAAGCTTGCCTCGGCTGCAGAACCAGGAAGCAAGCGTTGGATATGAGTATTCACTGCTGTCAGAATGTAGGCGCCAACAATTAGGCCGCTCTGAGCAGCGGCCGAGGCATTAGCTGTCACTTCTGTGAAGGTTAGGACGAGTTTCGGTATCACTACCTCCACAAAGGCAGTCATTCCCGAAGATACTGATTGCGCCTTGTTAAGGGACTGTAAGATATGGCCCACACGGAGCAACCAGTATTTTCGGGAAGGAATCTTCTTATCAGTAAGCCCCTTGGTGACGGAGTCCAGCGCAGTCTTGGGGACTTCGCCATCTCTAGTCAGGAGAAAGGCTACAGCCTTTGCTAATGCTGACGTCTCTGCAGCCAAAGCGCCTTCGTTTCCCTCCTTGGCAGCGATAACGGACACTGCGTTGGCAACTTGCTCAGCACTTGACTTCGAGAGGGGCGTGGCTTCAAGCATCTGCGCATGCAATATACGGTGATCAGGCGACGCAAGTTTGCCCGATTTCAAAGGTGTCGCAATCTCATTGATCGCCTTCTCCAAAGAGACGTTATCGCTAGACTTGCTGACCAGAGCGCGGAAAGCATCCAGGGCGCCAGCACGGATAGCTGCGTTGGTAGACTTTGCGTTCGACAAGAGGGGTTTAAGCAAGTTCTGTTCCAGGACCTTGGAAAGATCGAAAGTTTCGGGCAGAGAACGGACAAGAGGTGTAACAACTCCACCAAGAATGACCTCAGGAGCACGCAGAAGGCCTTTCTCGAGAGCCGGGATCAGCTCTTTGGAGATTTCTTCAAGAGTCGCGAACGAAGTAAAAAAGTCACTGAGTCCTAGAACTATGTGCTCGGGAACAGCAGTACGAGCACCAACAACCTCTCTTGTGAAGAATTCGTAATACTTGGATTTGAGGGAATCGAGAACGGGTCGTAGGTGATCCTTTCTAGCGGACACGCCAGCGATGACACCAAGCAAGACAGCATTCCTGGGTGTGGACTGGGTCCCTTTCGTAGCTAGGACATCAACAGAAGCAGAAAGCCTCTTCTCGCTCGATTCGGGCGAAGAGAAGAGCTTCCGCAAACCCCTCCTTGTTACAATGATGGCAGAGTGAGCGACAGACTTCTTGGAAACTGGCTGGTGACACCTTTCCAAGGCATCGGCAGTCGTTAGGATGATGTCAGAAGCAAATTGATCCCAGAGCGAGGCATCGAGGTGCTGCATAAACAAACTGCACCATTCTACAAGAACAAATGCATTTGAGGGAGCAATGCCATGTTTCTGGCTTTCCTTGCGTAAGGCGTTGATGAGCGGGGCGACAGTCTTGGAGTCGACACCAGCGGAAATCAGGGCAACCAGACACTTCTGAACAGACAATCGTGACTGCCTATCAGCGTAAAAGGCATGTGTAGCAAACAGAAGCTGGAGGAGACGTGTGATTGAGACGCTATCGAGGGCTGTGGAACAAGGGTCAGTCGGGTGATAGGACCGTGGAGGACTATAGGACTTGCGCACATTTCTGTGTAAGCTTCTCCTCGATTGAGCGAAGCTGGTTTATTCGAAGAGCGGTCGAAGAGGAGGCCAGGGCCTGTTTAACGGGAGTAATGTCGAGGTTGGCCAGAGCGCCATAGTCGGTCGAGTCGCCTTTAGACATTCTGGAGTTCGGAGAGGGTAGTGGGCGTTCGGGTTGACGAATTCATCTGGGGCTACCAGAGCCTCACAAACCCCAGATCTGAGGCGTAGATCGTCGGTCGAGGGCGTGAAGAAAGGGGGAGTCAAGGAAGTTTGGCGATGGGATTATATGTGGTGTTTTTGGAATTTTTGGGCACTAAATTCATCGAGTGAGGATGGAAATATCGAGATGGACTGACCCCACGTCAAAAGTACCTAAGTTAGTAGGCAGACCTTGCTTAACGCTTTTTTTATTTTTACGTGGAGCTCTACCTATAGTAAGGTACTGAACCAAAAGTTCTGACACACTTGGTATTTTATATTAAATAATCGGTAAATCTAGCTATTTTAAAAACTAATAAAATAATAGTTATAAGACTTATAATTATTTAGAGCGTTTTTTTTTAAAGATTAATAATTATAAAAAA
>JABCKB010000204.1:0-10421 GCA_013184455.1 Fusarium continuum | reverse complement strand
CTAAGGCGCTAGATTTCGGTCTTCAGTAACTGATCCCTCTAGAGATTCCAGGTTCGACTCCTGGCGTGGTCGAATGGCGGAAGCTGATCTCAATTTTTTGCTCTCTCTTTTGCTGATTGCTTTACAATCAACAAGTCATAAGAATATGTATTGCTAGATCTAGGCTTTAACACTCATTACATTAACTATTAATCATGTGTGAACTCAAGCTAAGTTACATTTTGTTCCTCAGCTATTTGTCCTCGCTCTTCTTGAGATAGACTCTGTCTAACTAGAAACACTGTCTTGGGGATCTGCACTGGAGGCACAAACAGGATAGATGTATTGGGGAAAAGAGATTGCCGTACAGACTGCAGAGGGCAAGAGAATAGGCCTTCCCTTGTCGAAGCGATCATCTTAAAGCTTGAGCACGGTAGGGAAACACAAAAAACCTCAGTTTCAAGGTTGCGTATTCAACACCGCACGACCTATTTCCTCTTAATTCATCTGTTTGATATTATTTTTGACTCGAAGGCTTGGCTTTCGCATGTTCTTTACTAGATTGCATTGGCTTGTCTCTCGCTTGTGACCGCAGGTTCTTCACTATCCCTTCGTTGTGTTTTATTAAATCGCCTAGACCCTTTTGATAGTCCAGTAACTTCAAACTGCTGTCTGTCTTCTTGCTGGATATTGATGCAGTGTCGCTGTATGGGCTCATCGGTCTCCAGTCGATCGATTGCGATCTCAATTCGTTGACTTCGAAGGTTGGTAGGTTAAAGATTTGTTCATCCTTCAAGTATGATGTTAGGTCACGTTGAAAACTGGCAGGAAGGGCCTGAGGACAGTAGCATACTAGTTGATAATCTAGAGGTTCCTGCCATATCGCTGGCTGAGGATCGAATGTATTGTGAGACGGATTCGGCGTCGAGGTTGAGTAGTCTTGCGTTGGCGGCCCCGTGGCATTGCCCTGAGGGGGATAAAAAGTGTCCCAGAATGTGCAGAACCATTGATATAACAGGGCAGGCTCCGCCTGAGGCTTTGGTAGGTTTTCTAGGCCCACAGGGCACGCTCTTTCACTCGGAGGTAAATACGAGCTCCCAGAACCCAAGTTCGGAAAAGGCGAACTCAGATGCAGACTTGAGGGATCCGTGATCTCGTGTCGGAGATTGCAATCCGATTCGAGAAGGGCTTGCCCGCAGTTGTACATCCCAACTGAAAGGAAGTAATCGTAAATCTGAGTATGCAGCAGGGTATGATAGTCCCCTTTGGGAGGCATCTGGCCAAGGAACGACTGTCGATATGCACACATGCTGCGAGATTTTTTTTGATAGTATTGGTACGCTTGAACGGTCATGCAGAGCTAGGTCCTAAGATGGGCAAATACAGGATATTTGAGTTGATGTCCTCCTGCAGGTTGTGGCCACCCCTTGTCACGTATCATCTTGGATAGCAAGACATGTACATACATTCTGTAGCTACGTTAAAATTAGATTCTCCACGACAAAGTCTTGACACGAGGACTAGCGGAGTAACGTCCAATCATGACCCTGAGTAGTCCGCCCGAGACAAGCGTCTAGGCCCAACGCGCCACTTGGGATTTGCACGTCATTTGGGGACTATACACGTTAAACGGCGCTGTGCTGGGCTATCGTACGTTGATAGACAAGCGCTAAAGAACTCGCCCCTGCGTCAATTTGACAGTTGGCTAGGTTAGTCCCAAGAACTTAACTCTCCGCCGTGCAGCAGGGCCTCACCAAACCCACGGAGAAGATGACGTACATGATCTCGACCGCCGTGCGATTGGCGCCTGGAGGAACTTTCTAGACGAGGATGTTTCCAGATGATATCTTGACTAGTCTATCTGAAGTATTCATCCAGGTAGTTCGATCACTTGTAGTCTTTTTAAGAGGCTACCGGTACTTCACACTTGACGCTAGAACCGTGAGATCGACGCCTACCACGCGATACAAGCTTTGAAGAGCCAGGATCGCTTGCTGGGATGGTGTGACTTTGGCAAACTTGGGTCGAGAATGTATATTCCATCACGGCTTCGATCATCTTGGCGTCGATCTTCTGCGCCCGCTCTGTCCCGTCGAAGCCTCGCAAGCTGAGGCCATATCGGGCGGGTAAGAAACAGGATTAGCCATTTCCGGCTAGTTCTGGAGTGAAACCACCTATGTTGGAACAAATTTGCTGTAACAAAGCTAACGAACGATGGGATTTATGGTGACGTAGATTATCGACATCAGCAGTGTTCGACCACGGTAGCTGGCTTGTGAGTACAGAAGAGATTCAACATTGGAGTTGATATAAAGCAGGGCGAGGTCTCTACTGTACTGTACTGAAATGGTAGTGATCAGCCTGAGAGAGGCCGAGTCCGAGTCCGGACATTTCGTTTCATTGGCGCGCCTGGACGATGCCGGCTGACAAGTACACAACTGCGCAATTTACAGGTCGCTAGGGCAATGTGTGGTACGGATACACCGGCCATAATTGGTCAACCTATGGAATGGACTTTAGGGGCTTCTCTTCTCCTTGGCAGTGCAGGAGCTACATGGAGGTACCAGTTCCGACCTTCCGATGAAATGAGGTTTTTTTTTTTCAAAGCCAACCTCCTAATGATATAATTAACTAAAAAGTGCTGATAAAGTAGTACTTAGTTTGCCACTTTACAATACATAAACAATAAGTATTGCTATCTAGTCCAGATACTTAGGAATCTAGAGACAGGGATCTAACTGCGAGAAGATAGGGTATTCAAAGTTACTAGAACTAGTACCTGCGTGTAGCCGTGCACTGCCGAGGTTATATATGCTGAGAACGAATCAGGATTGAGATCGCTGTTCCGCTGTGGTAGAGATACAGGTGGCAACGCGGAATTTTTACACTCAATCCCACAGAGACCTGTGCGGTAAGAACATCTGTGATAAACATGATTCGCTGCGCGAGTATCTGACCTGAATTATTCTAAACTCTAAATACTAGGCGCTTAGCTACGTGGCTCTCGGGCCATTGGTCGTCGATCCGTGGATAGACGACACTCAGACACTCCATGTTATTTTTGGGAGGCGGTCTTACTCGACACAGCCTAGTGATGATTGTTTCTCAGACAAAGCATTACCCCAGTTTGAGCCGCATCCAGGGTCTACAAAGTCAGTTGTGCGACCCCTGGGTCGCCGACTCCTTGGCAAAGCTTGACGGTCTGAGCACACCTAAATCGCGCGAGTTCCAGAACTCTGGAGTCGGCAATCGTTTAGCACATGCTTGATTTAGATGCGCCATCGTGTCCCTCCCCGCCTTCGGGATGTGGGAGATGCGGCTAACAAGCTGCTCGCCTAGACTGTTTGCCTGTCAGCTAACGCTGGGTCCGGGCGGTTTCTACTGCTAGTTCAGTTCGTTAGATGGAAGATTTAGCTTGGGAATAAATGCTCAACGGATGTGGTTATACGATTTGTGGCGTAAAACGCAATCACATGTTGGTGGTATGGATGTAACAGTTACCTGCCTCATTCACTTATCACACGCATCAGCGAGAGGCCCTGACTGTATTGTTTCTATCCCTGAGCCTTCTGTGCATGACTCGGTAATTATTGATATTAGACTTTTATGATTTCCTAGACTTTGCCCGTTCTTTGAGTACAACCGCTAGGTACCTACTTTAGCGTCAGTCTGATACACGACGAGGTATCAACGTGCTAGTTAGACTTACGCTACAATCCCAAACAGAGCGATAAGCAGGCCAGAGATAGAAAGTTTTCCAGCCGGTCTCCCCGATGATGCCTTGCCCAGAAGCACAATGATACAAGTCTTGCTGTGTGCGACGACGGTGCTCGATACCGGCCCTAGCTCAGCCACGATCAAGATCTGTGAAATGTTGATAATTGAAGCAAGAAATCCTGACTAGTTCACGTCATCATCAGCCAGTAAATTCACGGTATCGTAAAAGTTGCGGTGATCATTACCAGCAGCACAAGAGCCCAACGGCTAATCAAGATACCCCTCAGCTCTGGGACGGTATCTACGAATGGTATTGCGCATGACGTTAACAACATGGCGATTGGAACTTGATTGTAAAGTAGTTGCAGGCTTGTCAAACCCAGTCGCTGCTGCGAATGGGATATGGAGATGGTGTTAAGTGACGAAAAGAAAACGCCACCAAGCGTGAGAAGGATTCCCGTGTAGGATAGTGACGCTGCGCCTACCGTTGCTGTCAGACCTGAGTCAGTGTAGCAGATGATGCTTACGCCAAAGCAAGCCACAAGTAGTGCCACACAAGCGCGGAAAGATAACGGAACCTTGCCAAGCACGCCTTGCATTACCGCAACGCAAGGGGTAAGGAGGACTCGACTCGCCTGATACATGGTGACGCTTGAGTAAGCCAGGGAGAGGTTAGGGAAGATGATGTTGAGGGTCATGATGATGGAAGAAGAGAGCATTTGAGAAAGCGATGTTGGGCAGGGCTCAAAGACTGAGAGCTCTTTTCGAGAAACAACATAAAGAACAAGCCACGTGATTGTGATGTGAAAGGCAGCAAAGGTGACCTGTGTGTGTCCAAGGAAGTCGTCCGACAGAATAGCTTTGTTGGTAAAAACCTAACATTTACGTTAATTATGCGCACTGGGAAAAGGATGGAGGTGAACCTGACGAACTATGAAGATGGTTGAGGTTACATTCACAAGAACCCATGCTATAGTCGCAAGTCGCGTTTTCGAGCTCGACTTATCCGCTTTGGCCATGAGATGTTCGCTGATATCTTCCTGTAAGCCAATGAGGGACTCCTCATCTTGGTCTGATTGAAGCCTGCGTGGCCGCTTGGCAGGTTCATCTTCGTAACCAGTAGTAGCCATATGCTCGATCTTTCTTGTAGTTAGTGTGAGCGTCAGCTGAAAGCCACACGATGGCAGACAGCTGTTCCATGCACTGACCTTTGCGGGAGTATTGTGCATTATATCTTGCATTTTACTGTATACCGACATTGTCCTGGCAGAGACGTATGTAGGCGACGATATTATAAGCACTCCAAAGTGGGAAAATCCAAATGTTTAGATAGGCATCCGCATCTGCGGCCATCTTATCGGCTCGTAAAGGGAGTTTGGGAACAGCGAAAAAGTCGTGTTGTTCAACTTCTGCTGGCCACATTGAGGCTAAGCCCTCGTATCTCGATTGAGTTTGCCCTTGCCTTGTGGCTAGAAGCACCAGAAGCATCGAAAACAGATTGGGTGCAAGACGCACCAGCAAATAAGCGCCAACTTAAATGTCTTGGAACGATTTACCATAGCCTCGGCGAGTGGGGGATTACACGGTTCTAGCTTACACCAACGTCCGCCGATCTCCCACTAATCTCTGGTCCATATCTCCCCACGTCTAGTATACGCAGATAGTAAAGTCCAGATGATCCTACGAGAATGATGTCCATGATGCTGAATGTCTACTGGTAGTTTCAACACGAGACCGGACGAGCATACTAGTAAATAACATGTACAGAATGCTAAGGCTCGAAGTAGCGGACTGTGTATGATCTTTGCGCGTCTCTCATTGCGCGACAGTATCTTTTAACGACCCCTATTTGGCTGTTACCCGTTATCTCCCCTTGCCATAGTATATAATACCACGCGAGGCCTCATCTGGGCAAATTCCAGAGGGCTCAAGACCTGCTGTTCTTGAGAAGCAGATTCGATCCAGGCGCTCATGCGCCGACACCAGATTGGCATACGAGCCTTTTTGCATTTATTGTATCCGAGACATCCGAGCGCCGTGGCTGTTGCTCGTTCTATCCCTGCATAAAAGAGGTCTATCCAGTGACACCTAAGCAAAACCAAACTTGACAGGAGCTTATCATTTTTGAAAAGAAAGAGACGATGCATTTGAAACATGCAATAGTTGTGGTTTGTGAACTCTGATGGAAAGGTTATTGTGATACCTCTTGTTGTGTTGAACAGAGGCGCTGCGCTATTGTTAATTTCTCACGGGGCTGCTTTGATCATATGAAGCTTTCAGCGTAGTTGATCTTAATTTAGGGTAGGTGTCTCTTGGATATTTCAAACTACCGAGACGAAAAGGTCCTGCCTGGCATTTCTAGAAGTTCTAAGTTAGTTCGGGAAATGAGATATACTATAAATAGAATGTTATTTCGTATTGCTCGAGCGCTAACACCCGATCAGGTTAAAACAAAGACACTAGTACAGAATTCGTTCATTTGATTGGGTATATCGATTGCTAGAAGGGACTACTCGGCAACGACGCCAGTGCAAATGCCGTTAAAGGGGCTTAAATACAAACCCTTTAAACCGATTTTGTAAACCAATCTTGAAAGCCAGTCACATTGTGTTCTCATCTTATATCACAATGAAGTTATTCTTATCTCTGGCTTATGCCCTTTCCCTATTCTTCGCTCTCGCAGTCGCAACCCCGAGCCAGTATGCAGCCCCTTCTCAGGTGAAAGTCAGAGTTGAGTGGAGAAAGCTATCAAAATCAGCTCAAGCAGAGTACATCAGAGCTGTCAAGTGTCTTGATAAGCTTCCTTCCAAGATTGGCTTGAAGACGTCTCGCTACAACGACTTCCCCTACGTTCACACAAAACTCAACATCCAAAGTGAGCGCAGCGTGTTTATCTCCTTTACAACGCTGACCCTTCTTAGTCCACTTCGTAGCTCAATTCCCGCCATGGCACCGCTACTTTGTTTTTATCTACGAGACCGCCCTGCGGGATGAGTGTGGATATCGCGGCCCCATGCCCTATTGGGACTGGACACTCGATTCAAAAGACATGTCCAAAAGCCCGGTGTTTTCAAAGGACAAGACCAGAGGGTTTGGTGGTAATGGCCTGAATGGGGGTATTGTAAACCCGTCACGGCCAAATCCTTTATACATGTGTGTTCTTGATGGAGCGTTCAACAACTTCACTGTGCAGTACTACGACGGCGAACTGAGGCCGCACTGCTTGAATCGCGGGTTCAACGACGGCGTCAACCAGGAAGGCAAGTTCCGAGGGAACTCTTACTCGCCACAGGCGGTGTCAAAAATTATCGATAAAGC
Organism: Fusarium continuum; assembly: GCA_013184455.1. NCBI lineage: Eukaryota > Fungi > Ascomycota > Sordariomycetes > Hypocreales > Nectriaceae > Fusarium > Fusarium continuum. The sequence goes on along the minus strand of JABCKB010000204.1, from coordinate 3,407 downwards.
GAATAACTATACTACGTTTGCCACTGAGTTGGAGAATGGACCACACGGGGCTATTCATCAGGCTGTTGGAGGAGACCTGGTGCCGTCAACATCGCCCAACGGTACGTTCTGAAGTAAACAAGAACAAAGAGCCTTGTTCTTGAGCTAACTTTCTCTCTCTAATAGATCCCCTCTTCTTCCTGCATCATACACAGATCGATCGCTTGTGGTGGATATGGCAGCAAAAGAACCCTAAGCTGCGAAACTCGGATTACTCGGGCATCCGCATTCTTGCGTCTGGCGTAACGGATAAGAAGAAGGCAAGCCTGAAGGACACGCTGCCTATGCTTGGTCTAGCTCCTGATAAGCTGGTCTCTGAGCTGATGACCACATCATCAAAGTTGTTGAATTATCGTTATGAATAGTTGACCTTGATACTAGTAAATACTAGTATCAGGAACGATACCCAAAGCTTTTTCTCCCAGTCTTTTTCTTTCTAAATGAGGTAAAACTGGTCTAATGAGACAGAGATCACAATCAACATTATAGGTAGCCAACGTGGTTCAGATAGGTCTATATTGAAAACGCTGTCTTACGTCGTGTTGAAATTCGTGCCAATGGCCTATATATCGTAGATGTGCATTACAAAAGAACCCATGATATAGAATAAACTATAAAGACTATGACTCTAATTCATCCGGAAGGCCGGATGGATTTGTCAACAAAGTGACTGACTTTACTGACATCAGCTCTCAGCCTCGTGTTATCGTGAGGGCCTAGTACCGGTCTCTCATATTTGAGTAATAGAGGGCATGAGTGTGTGCAAGTTGTTAATCTACGCGTAACTCTTTTGTTATGCAAAGATGTATGTGCTTTTGTCTTAGTAGGCCCCTTCTTATAATGGAAGTGTTTAATCTAATAACCTTATAAATATCTCATTGAGATAGATCAAGGTTGCATATAGTTAAGGAAAACCCCGTATTTTTTTCCAGCACAATGAAAATATCGAGTCAACTGTCGAGCAGAATAGCGAAATGTTGCGCAACTAGCCTCTCGGGTTTTCGAAATTGAGTATGATAGAATTCGCCGTCTTTTGTCAGTCTCTCGTGGAGAACCGCCTCTCAATGATTTAAAACGGTACATATGCGCATACATATGCGCGTATCTTACCAGATAAAGTTTAATAAAATCTACGTACTACTTAGGTAGTCTAGCACTCCTTCAGGAACACCGCAAAGCTCTGTAATTTCTCTCAAGAGGTTAGCAGCTGCCAGTGTAAGACGAGCCGCCTCGAACCTAAAAAAACGACACGCGAGCGGACGAACGGGGCGCGAAACAAATAAAGAAACACTGGAGATGAACCGAGGATGAAGGCGTTAGAAAATCACCCAACAGGCTTTTCTTAAACATGGCTTTATTGTTAGGAATAATTTAAAAAACTTCGATTTGCAAATTTTTATGAAGCACCACTGCGTTTAGGAACAAGCCTAACTGCAGGTTCAACACCTACAGTCGAAACAGTTACTTATCTTCACTAAGAGATACTTAGAGAGTATATATAGATTACCTTGAACTCTTGATTTGAGCTTGGATTCCTATCTTGAATGTCAGGCGTATACGCCTTAGACCCCCTGACTGGTGTCCAACACAGGTGCACTTAGTATTGCAATTCATACATGTAATAATACAAGTAGGTAATACCAGCCAATCGAAGGGAAAATTAAAAGTGAGTCTTGGTAGGCGGTTATACCGTATTAACTCAACAGAATGGGACACTGAGGTAGTGATATCTTCTTCACTTCTGACCATTAGTAGCAATCTCTGAGGTCAAGGAAAGATCCACTGTAACTATTCTTAATACGGTATGGTATATAAAGACCATGAAGGATAATAGGATTGACAAAAAGAAAATGGCTGTAACCCTGAGTTCAGTTAATATTCGTATTGTAAAGGAGAAAAAAAAATGATGACATCTGACTCTACGAACCACAGATGGGTTTCTTTGTCAGGGGCTCGGCATGACAAATACATAGAAAGTGAGGTCGAGTACTAGTTCTCACACGAAGATCCTTTGCCTTGTGCCGAGGTAACAAGGCCGGACTTATGTGGAGCTAATTATGTAAATAGTCCTACTTTCCTTTAGATGCCCCACAGCTCATACCAACTACAAGTCGTATATGCCATGATTGTTATGTTTGGACCTGGCGACGTGCGGCGATCATCTTCTCACGATGGCGAAAAGACTCGCGGTGGAAGTATAACTATAACACCAAGGTGGAGACTAGCCTGGAGATCCTTGTTGACGATGAAGGATGACAAGTTAAGAAAACCATGCATGTTAACGTCGATCTTTCAGGTCACCTTGTTGTCGTTTTGACTGGAATGATGCGATTTGACAGTTAGTCTAACTAAATTGAGATTGCAAATCTATAATATCAGAGAGTAGCAATCACCCCCCCAGCAATCTATCTAACAAGCTTGCTATATTGGAGCAAGGTGACTCAGATAATAGAAACTGTAACTGTCCCTGATTTTCGGGGCCTGATTTCCCGAGGGAAAAAATGGAGCCAGATTTACGATCAAGGATGTTGAGAATGCCTATCATCAAACACACGGGGAGAACAGAATTAACGGCCCCGTTATCATCTCAAGGGGATCCACAGGATGCTACGCTACCTTGCAGGTGAACCAGATCAGATGAGCCAGATCGGCAAACTGAACCCATGCGATATTTGGAGAGGAAATCGAGAAGATAGTTGGTTATCAGCGGGGCCAGATGCAGGGCTACGACTGGGGTTGTTGCGCCCAGGCTGTAACCCTGCAAGGAACCAGGTGGACGGTTTTGGTAATGCTACTCTACTGTACCGAGGTCCTGGTACCTGAGGAGAGGTCGATCAGTGAGATACGATGAACCATTCTGAAATTTGGGCCGTGAGATCTGCCACTAAAAGAGGGGGTTCATCGTTGCGGAAGATACGGGATGTCACTGATATCGTCGTCAGTTGAAAAGATTTCATGTTAGGCCCGAATCATATCGGAGGCTCTAGTTATTGGAGTTCTCTGAAAAGAAGTGCTAAAAAGTAACAAAGAAACAAAAAAGAAAGCTAAAAAAAACTCTATATAACAAGGCAAATGTTCAACATATATCATGCATCTCTGCCGACAAGATTCGCGAATGCAAGAGCATTGAACCTCGTCCGGTCATTTCTGCTGATCAATGCATGCAGAGCCCGGTAACTTGCGTACCCGAAAGTCTGGACGAGAGATCGTCGGCGCCGAGTCCGGGGCAAGGCGGAAGTCAAAGCGCGGCAAGGGTCCAGAGTTTTACTTTGGAAGCAATGAGAAACGAGAGCACTGCTAAGTTCTAACTAATTCTGTCTTTCTCCGGAGGACTAACTAATGCACCTAGCATCTAACGTAATTGACCA
>JABCKB010000203.1:0-14346 GCA_013184455.1 Fusarium continuum | reverse complement strand
TAGATATATAGCTTATTCCTTGAGAATACACCTCTAATTAAGTGTTAATAGGTTTAACAGAACCCAGTAGACTGCCAAGGGGATGTAGCCTAGGCAACCTTGGTTACCCCGCCCCTAAGCTACTGCCACGTCATCCCAAGGCAAGCGCGTTCGGTCGCCCACCAGAATTGTTAACATACATGGTTTGTCGCTCAAACTCTTTCCTAGCCTTTTCCTCCTCCAGCCATAATTCTTAGCTTACCTTCATGGATGAAAGGCTATCTGTACTGCCTAATGATTTACCTTGTGGGGGCGAATATCCCGGCTCTCCCACCCTCCCACATCCACCTGGTTCTGAGATACCGGTAGCTCTGCTCCCTGGTGTAACGACCTTTCTCCAACAGACGGAACCGTATGAGCGTGTAGCGAAGGATTTCCGGGCATCTTGGGAGTCTGTGCAGCATGACGATAAATACGATACAATCGCAAAAACCTTTTATGAGGCGGGTGGTTTCGTCGCTTGGTTTGCTTATTTTCGCCTGAAGCGCGCTGCTGAACAGTCGGCCAACTGCATTGGCAAAGCAGACTGCAAACGCTTGATCGACAACCTCCGACGTGCGAATGGCTTTATCCAACGACAATTAGTGACAGAAGTAGTCGCGGTCTTCTCCGATGAGCAAAAGGAGAAGATCGGGAAACTGTGTGAGAGAATGTCGTCGTCTGCAACGAGACAACGTAAGTCTTCCACATACGAGTTGGTTCTTGTCTATTAACAACACAGCCACTACAGAGAGTAACCACCTACAAATCTCAGAGGCACCGCAGCTAAGCACAATGCCAAGCATCAACACCGACCACACGACTATCGAACGATCGACTATCGAACGATCGACTATATCTACACCGAATAGCTTCCTAACGAGCTATGAACAGGTCATTGTCAACCCGCCATTGAACACAGCCAAGAAGCTGTTGCATAAGGATCTCTCGAACGCGATCGCAACGACCCAAAACCCGATCCCCAAGGGCGCTCTGCTCGCTGCAATCTCAATGGCGTTTCCTCCAACGGGAGGTAAAGACGATTGCCAGATGGTCCTGGAGATATCGGAGGATAAAGTGCAATATTTTGCAAAGAGATGGTTCAACAAGCGCCTCGAATCAAAGGACGGCTTGCGATGTCAAGTTGCGCGCGATGGGTCGACAATAGTGCCCTATCCACAGTTCACTCTGCGAGGCTTTCGGCGCCTCCGCCGAACGGATTTTGGGCGGGATGTGTCTCACGCAATCACAACCAGTCCCAGATACCAGGACGACGAAAAGCATAGTCGTCCCATCACAGACGGCGTATCTATGGTTGTATCAGCCCAGGCCAGCGCCAGGGCTCACGTCTACTTATCTCTGGGTCTGGTTGAGGGGATTAGAGTCAAAGATAAATTGTTCGTCTAACGTCAATCAGTCTACGCCGTTATCCATGCTCCGTTACTCCCCACTCACGACTTAACCCTTTTTCACTTTACCACCAATGCCTTCGAATACCAAGGTGGTTCCCCTTTCTACCCTTCCTTCACCATCACCAGTAGGATGCTTCTTAACAGCCGTAGTAGTATCTTCAGTCTTGTACACCCTGATGTAGCAGGCCTTGAAAAAGACCATCTGCCCTACTCCGTCAACAGTGGTTGGAGTAGAAGCTGCATCGTCAAAAAATGCATCGTCTTTGCTGAGAGCTTGTATGTCGAACGACTTGAAAACGATCAGAGAAAATGTAATTCCGCTAGATATTTGAACATACCATGTGGTCCTAGTTCGACTTGAATGATGCACGAGCGCCTTTGTATAATTTCAAAGTACAGAAGCACTTGTCCTCTCTCAAAATGGTTCAGTTAGAGACTCGAAATTCATGAACAATGCTGATACTAAACAAGACGTAGGGACACTTCAGCTCGTGACTCGGAAAGTATCCATGCGTGGAGAGATGAGAGGAATTACTGCTGGCCGCCCGAGGTGACAGAGTTGGGCATCAGTGGGGTTGATTTTCTGGCCTCAGAGGTTAGGGAACGGAAACTTACGGATTCGGATTAGTAGCTGCGTTGCTGGCGAACACAGGGCAGGTTAAGGTAGAGTGTGGGCAGGTTAAGGTAGAGAGTGTGGGCAGGTTAAGGTAGAGTGGATAGGTAGGTTAAGGTAGAGTGGGTAGGTAGGTTAAGGTAGATTGGGCAGGTAGGTTAAGGCTAGGTCGCATAGCCCTAGGCGCAGCACTGCCCATGAAACTAAGGATTCTTATTGGCGCTAAGCAGTTCACGCGATGCCGCCTACATTGACGCATTCACCAGAGATAATCGTTGAGTTAACATCAATTATGTTTGAGAAAGTAGTGCAATGAACTGGATAATACAATATACGCTGAGGATCGAACTTACTATGAATGTTGCGAATCTGAGGGCTTAGCTGGCTCTGTCATACAAGCAAAGCTGTAGATATGTGATCAAGAGCTCAGCATGAATGCTTGTACCTGCTTTGTTTTGAAGCCGAATGCACTAACAGGATACGCTGCAATACTAGACGTCACACACGGCAAGCGATACAACCCAGAATAGGGGGTGAGACTGCATCTGGCAGACCTTGATCTCCTGTTATGCGCGAACTGGCTTAATCGGCCATATCAGAGACCATCTTACGCAAGCGCCATGATTTGTCACGTCCGTGATCTGCCGTATACTGCAAGGCCTGTTGGTTTTTGACCAGCATCTTATCCCTGAGACGGAATTGGGGTTCTCCGTCGATGGATGATGGATGAGACTTCGTCCATCTATAAGATGTTGCCATGCTCCAGATCAAAACATCAAAGTAAGTTTATGAAGCTCAAACTATACGAATCTGTCATCTAGCCAACATTAAGTTTTATTCAAATTCATCGACCTATGAAGTCTTGGGCTGTTGTATTTCGTTTGGACACAACCAGAAGCATTCCTGACTCCTGATAGTCTGACTCTGCCTGGTCGTCCTATTACACATATTTTGCGCGGCTATCACAAATCCGTTGCCTATCATGTCTAAGTCTCCCTCGAATGAGCCTGATGCTCAACAAAACAATGCGGAAGACGATATTCTAGAACCCGGCCAGGGAGAAACGACTTCTCATGAGGAACCTGAGGTTTCTATGGATATGATCACAACAGGAGAGAACCTGGAACCTATAGACCGCGTGACCGGTGAGTGCCATTAGCAAAGAAAGCCTACCGTGACTGACGCATTTTGAAGATGGCTCTACAACATCGAACAATAGTGCGTGAGGGGTTTTCTAGTGCAGGGTGACCCAAAACGAGGAGTCTTGGCTGATTTCAATTTGAGCATGTCATTTATTGAGCAAAAGAGCAGTCCCTCGCCTAACAGCTAAGGGCACCTATATAGTGCAACATCATACATATTTGGAAGTTGGATGTGCGTTGTTCCCGTAATATCTTGATGCGATGGCTCACACCATCGGCCAAACGTTGGCCTCGATTAACACGGGTTTTTGAGACGATCACAACCGGCCAACAGGCACCGGTGACCAACCAGAGCCCCACGCCGCCAGCATCAATGATTCTGAGCTTCCTAAGGCTATCAAGCCCCTTCTTCCGTGGTCATATACCCGTGGCCTATCTCTTGTTTCTTAGCTTTTTCACTCAGATCTTGACATGTCAACAAATTTCAGTACTGAGATCAATTGTTATAGGGTAGCCAGGATCTTGAGGCCCTCAGGAAGCAACTATATTAGTAATCTAGCTATAAGCTTCAAGGAGCTCCGTGGGATGGGATACCCCACAGAAGAAGAGAACAACAACACAATGAAGCAACACATTACCTGTGTTCTAGATATCCAAATTAATCCTTCAAGCACGTCCAATGCGACATCAATCCTCTGTGTTTCATAGCCTCAGCGGCTACTCTATGCATGCTACAATCTCCAGAAATCAGTCTAACTCTGGACGCCACAACCTCTGCCTCAGGCGAGGTAGTTTTAACAATGCCATAGCATAACGCATGCTAGTTTATGCGTCTTTTAACAACATCTAATATCAGCCAATAGGTTCAGGACCTTTTTTTTCTTGCCTACACTTATACAGAAAACATACCTGTTTTTTGGCGTTGATTTCATACATGTGACATGCTAGTCTTCAAACAAAACCAGGAACTTCACGAACCTGGTTTCAAAGTGTATCTTTTGATGCTGTATACTCCCCCCGCACGCAAAAATCTTTCTGATCTCAACTTTGGAGCCTAGCGACGAGGTCTATTGATATTTTCTTGCCTGGGTTGCGCTTTTGTGCTCGCGGTCGCTTCCCGAATGCTGGAGTCAATGAATCAGGTACAGTGCCGGCCCGTCAGCTGACTGTCGGAGCGGAAAAACACATCACCGGAAACAATTTGCTGTCTTGCGTCATTCTCCAAAGTTTAAGCTTTGCAACTCGCGACGACGCCCTTGGGCGGAATCTATTATTCCAAATTGTGCTACAGTGGTCAATATAAATACCATAGCAACACCTATTTTAACAAGGCCCACCATCCATTGACCATGCCGCAGCTAGGAGAGCCTGAGGTTTTCGATGGGTTCACTCATTTCAAGATATCTCCCGCCGTCCAACACTGTTTGCGAATCGTGGCCGAGCTGCGCGTCGAGAATAACGAAATAGTTCCCGGGCAGTTACAGGAACTTAGAGTTGGCAAAGCTAAGCTATGGCAAATTTCCTGGGGAGACGGAAAGAATGGCCCAAAACAAAAAGTCTGCCGAAAGGTAGTGAAAGAATTGGTAAGTATTGGATGTCGTCAAATTACTTAGCAGCTAGCTAACTAGGAAGATTTCTTACATCAAAGAATGGCCCGGCCATGAAAGACAAGATCTTGGCTGGGAAGGCAAAGACCTAGTCTTTGGTAAAACACCTCTGTTTACACCAGAAGGCACAAGACACATCTACCTACCTCAAGTTCTCCCAACTAAACAAGAAGTAGAGGTTGCCGTGCACAACAAGACCACGGATGTGGAAGTACTGATATCTTGGGAACAGGATGACGCTTACATGGTTGAAAGCGGCTCCCGTTTGCTAGTCAAGAAAGGCAAGGTCAGGTCTTTCTGTCTGGGGATCAGTACATGCACGAGCAAGGTCGAGAATATCGACGAGGATTCCCTTGGGGACAAAGGGTCTCCGGATGCTGATGTGAATGTTGATGAGGATGTCAATATGAATGATGAAGCTCTAGCCTGAAGATAGGTTTTACAGCCGATATCTGTTTCATTGCGCTACTTCATCGATGCTCAAGATAGCCCATCTATTTCCATCTTACACAGCTTCTTCCTCAATACTCGAAGTTCCGAAAATATCGTTCAAATTGACCTCTTGTTCGGCCTCCCATGTATCTGAGATGTTGTCAAAGATGTCTCGAACAAATTGATGTTCCTCTGCCGCTGCCCGATTTATGCATGTCGGAGACTCGACGTATTTAACTAATTCCTCCCCATATTCTGCTAGGGCATGGCTGGACACAGCCTCATGGTCAGAACGAGACCCAAAACTGGCGGAGTTCTTGAGATCAGAAAGAAGAAAATTAGGCAAGCCACGCATCTCGTCATTGCCAATATCCCGTGAGTCCGTGGTCACCTGGTTAGCGGGGAGCACCATCGGGCCGCCATGTGGCTCGGATACAGTTGGGATGATAGGCTGAGAATGTATGTCGATTTGCGAAGTGGAAGGGTCGAGGGACGGGGAACGATATTCATGGCGACTATCACCCTGTACCCAACCTGAACCATTCTCCGGAAGAGTCTCTTGAAAATCTTGAGGGGCAGCTTGTGAAACTATTCGTTGAGTTGGAGTCATTGCCCTACTATAAATTGATATACCGGGGTGTAGGTTCGAAGTGGGTAAGTGTTGTCCTTGAGTATATTCTAAGTTCTCTTCGTAACCGGAAGCTGCTTGGCCACCTCGGGGGGTACAGCATTCCGAGGCAGGACTTGGATTCGACGAGGGCGCATCGCATGTTTCATCTGACTGCTGCTTACGAACGTACTCATTGCTTGGTACAGTGTGCTCTTGTCTGGGCTCTAGAGTCGTATCAGAGCTCAAAGACTGCCGAGGACAGGCTTGTGAAGAAGTAGTCGTGGTATTTGTATTCGCTAAAGGTTGCAAAATCTGAGGCTGGTCGCTCCTAATTTGCGGAGGAGTATTGTGTACAGCTTGAGATGCCCCTAGCTTGTATGAAGCACGTGTGGGTGTGCATCCTGCCCCTGAGAGTGAAGTGGTTGACGACGATGTAGAGACGACGGTTTCTCTCCCGCTTGACGTGGTTCTTTCAAGACTTGACTGGCTTAAAGACTGGTGGAAATAGCACCCTTCCCTTGAATATCCGAGGTAATGCGTCGAATTGTATTCTCCTGGAATAAGATCGACCTGGGGACTTGATGTATCGGCACGGAACTCAAGCACAGAAGCGTTCTGTTCAAATAAGAGGTGAGAGATCTGCACGAATGGAGAGTCGACTTGAAACTTGGTGAACGCGTTCAGACCAAGCACTTCGCATATCTTTGCTTGCCTACTTAAAGAGTTAGTAACCAGCGCATTAGGAGGATGGAACTTTGCATGAGAACACCGACTCTATCTCACCATCCATGATGACCCAGATGACATATGGTAGGAAAATGACGCGTGAATCCTCAGACATAGGTAGTGAATCATCCTGCCCTAGATCCCGAACTGCCTGGGAAGCTATGGCATTTCGTTTCCTGATTCCCATCTTGGATAACCTGTAAAAAAGAAAGTTTTTTACTGGTATTGGTCAACCTGGTTTTGAGTATTGTAGCTTAGTCTTTACTTACCGGCGTATGCATCGTAAAGTCGCAGACCCCGCGGGCCCAGACTGTTCACCATACTGTTCAACGTAAGGACACCCCTTTCCCATCTTGATATCTTGCTCATCTCCGCCTCCTCAAACTGGGGTAATTCCCTGTGTAAGTTTTTTTGGACAACGCGTAAGCAAATTGATATCAAGTTGAGTGTCCATGCTATCCCTCTAGCTTCTTGGTCGAAGCGGCCCGCCCATTTCCACATCTCCTCTGACGTTTTTAGCCGGTGCTGCTGGGCAGAAAAGTCGATATCGATAAAACCGTTATTCAATTGAAATGGTAATGCTGCGATGTAATCCCTGGCCGATATTTCCTCTAATCCTTTTTTGGCTTTGGATAACATGTCTCTCGCGACTTCTGTCACGATCTTTTCCTCGACCTGTTGGTTGACTGTTGATTCCTTACGCGCAGGGTTTGCATTGATATCTTGCTGCTGGTGGGAGGAAGTCTCTAAGTCTGGAGAAGAGCTGGCGTCATTGTCTTCATCGTTCTCTCCGTTGTTGTCTTCGACATTAGTATCTCGAGGAATCGTGGCTTTGCGATTTTACCTACAATAAGTTGACAAGTAGGCCACACCATCATTCCGACTATTTCTTCGTTCTGGTTGAGAAATTGAGTCATTGTGCAAACGGCGCTTTTTAGCTGGACGTTTATGCTGAGTAGTGGCATGATCTCTTGAGAAAAACAGCCTTCGGGACCGACTTTGATCTCCACGGGCTACTGTACTATCAGACTGTATCTGAGGTGGCGGAATGAGCGATCCCAGTAAGAGGTTGAATCCGCATTGCGTCCTCTCGTGGCAGCTCAGTCCCTCGCCAGAATCGATCGAAAGTTCCCCTCGGCTATCGATATGATGCCTTGTAAGTAGAAAACACTGACATGGATGTGGATTGCTTACTTCTCTTCGCTGAACTGGCATCGTCCAAGTGGAAAGTAGGTCTCGTACACAAGCCGCACCCTTTCAGCGACACAATCGATGTCCGGGCTATTTTCACAACACCGCACGTACGAAAAGCAGGCGACGTAGAAGATATGATGAGGAAACTGAGCTAGAGGAAATGGTGATAAAACCAAACGTACGGCCACATTGTGTTCAACGCCTTGAACGGTTAGAAAAACTGAGGTTTGTGTTGTTGTCGAGATTTGGGTTCGCCGGCACAATCCTTGACTGCTGAGCTCCTTGGCAACATCTTGCGTGGAGATGGCGATATAGATACGATTGGCCTCGCAGGGAATTCTGAAGCCGTCGTGGCTAGCAGTATCCATGATTCTGGGAAGAAGATGACTATCCTGGATTTTCAAGATGGTCGTCCGCGACCTTGGTAACATTGTGTCAGACCACGTGATCTGAAATCCCTGTTGGTCGTTTTTTAAAAAAACGACCAACAGGGGTGAGCAGCTTAACAGGAGGTGGTTGCTCGTCGGTATCAAGAGAGGAAGAAGTGGGAAGTGGGTCGCCAGAATGACCCCAGCTGAGCATGTAAACTTGTGCTGGAGTTCCATCTGACCATCTGAGCCAGGGTGCATTCTCTTCCGCCAGCCTTGTCAATTGTCTTTTGACCTGACGGACATATGAGATATCATTTAACAGGGGTGTCTTTGTTTCCTCAATGTATATAGGTATGTGATAGTCCGCCAATGGACTGCACTTTCATGCAATCTAGCTGCCGCCGCCTTCCTTACTTTGACAGCCTTCTTTCATTATCGAGCATTTGTCTTGAAGCCATGCCAAAACAGAATAACAGAGGTATCCTGGTCGAAAGGACATTCACCATTCATGTAGGTTGGTTCACACTAAACTCTTACGATACGCTAATCTTGGCGACGCTAGTCTGACGCTGAGACTTGTCCGCACTTGTTCAAAGGTCACAGATATACGGAAGTCCAAGCAACTCCTGTAACAAGATCATATCTACCGTTAAAGCACACAGCGGCATACGGGTTGGGAATTCGCTCTGCTACGTCAAGAGTTCTAGCCGTACTGCTACAAGATGGCCCCAACAGCCTGGATTGGTCAAAGATTAGCAAACAAACACAAGAAAATGATGCCTCTGAACGTGCATCCGGCTGTGTTTATGTAATTTGGAGACTTTTGGTAGACCTCTTACGGAGCTTATGGTACTTTGGAAAAGCCGAAGAAGGTGACGGTGAGGAGAAGCAGAGCCTCCTAAGGGGCGAAGCGGTCTGATGAGCCTGTGCTTGTTACGAAGATCCTATTGAACCACCAGAACCTAATAATGTAATTATGTGCATACCCTCATCGCTACTATGGGCCTAGACCTTGAGAATTACAAATCAACCTTATTGATGAGCGCTACATATTTAAAATTAAGGCCTTTTATGGCACTTTTATGCAGGGCATGTGGATTCTTCACGAATAAATATTGGTGTGTTCAGAGACCCCCTGATATATAATGAGAATAGATAGAAAGGGTTATCCATCCCGACTTGAAAGTACTCATAAGCCAACAATCCTCTATATGGCGTTGTCAGTAACGTTCGCCTTGAATACATGTTGAGATATAGGTGTTATCATCCACTAGGATTTCATCCCTTTTTGTATTTCAACAATACACACCACTGACCTTACTACTATGGAACGAGCGACACTCCCAAAAGGCTCTCGAAAGTCAACACGGGCAAGAAGCGACTGATAGCTAAGAATTAAAATGCAAGATCCTCCTACGTTGGTCGAGGTAGACTAATCTAGCATTATGATCGAAAGGAAAAGAGGTTGCCAGGGGAGATGGAGCTTAGCCTGTGCGATCAACCAAGCACTTGTCCGTCGTACGCCACCCCCTATGTGCCGGTTGTCTCTCCAAGGTCTCATGGCTGGGATCAGGTACAAAGAGTACATCTCGGGAAGCACAAGCATGTGCTTCCTCAGCGGCATGCTAGAGCTCTTCTAGGAGAAGGGAACTTGTACCAGTGGTACCACCGGCTTACTCGTCATTAGTTTCGAGCCAAGGAGCAAAGATCAAATCAAAATATCCTGTAGAATCTCCGGGTCGAAAACCTTGAGAGCGCTGAAGATCTGAACCGCAAATGACCATGCCGCGCCACTCCGTTTGCCTCAATTCATTCCGCGTCTGTTTATCACTTCGCTATTCCGAGCCGGACTCGGCCCGTCTACAGGGTCCATCATATCGCGCTCGCCTTCGCGCTGGAATTCACCGGAGACCGTTTTCCTTAACCTCCCGATCGTTCCTCGATGGCATAGTTCTCGACATTGTATAGGAGTCTCTAGGTTGCCACTTATTTTGCCTTCTATGTCTCCTCTTCACCTGTCGATGCCCTGGCGTTTGATCCATTTGCTTGACATCGTTTCACTACAAGATACCTCTCAGTCCTCCTTGGTAGATAATGATCATTGAGCTTCAGTTCTACAGCGATAGCAGATGTCATCGCGCCCAGCAATCACAGCAAGACGATTACGGCACAAATTCCGACCTTGCGGAAGGTTGCACGGGACCCCAGCCTAGCACAAACAACATTCCCAACGCGTTTGACTTGAAGTTGACAATTAGTTCCAATGATATTTTGGACTTTTAGCTAGATCCCGAGACCAATCTCGAAGTCGAGAACGACAACGTATCCTAAACCGAAGACGATGAAGAGATCGCCAACGGCGAGGATGAGGGCTACTCAGGACAGGACTGGGCGTCCGTTTCTTCAGACGTCTTTCCAGTTGAGATCTAGGTTTACCGGCTTGGTCGACAATATCACAACGAGCGAATAGGCTATCATTGGTAAGCGGAAGAGGTGATATCAATGAAGCTTGATGAAAGTTTCACATAGGCAACCAAACGACGGTAAACAGTGTGAAGTGCTGGACACATTGTAAGTATCGTCCCTAGCCTTGTATGATACTATTTTGGCTGGCCACCGGAGCCATCACGCCTATTCTCTCCTTCTAGCTCTCCATCACGACCCCGCAATGAGCGGTCGCCTCCCGGCATCAATTGATTTCTGCAATAAGCGCATCCTAGACGTAGGGACGGGAACCGGTATGCTCAAATTCTACCTATGATCTTAGTTATCATGCTAATGAGTTTATCCTCAGGGATATGGGCTATGTATGCCATTATGACTAGTTACAGCAGAGAATTTCAGGAAAGAAGCTGACCATACGTCGTGATTTTGCTGATTAGCACACCAATGCTTATGTTATAGGAGTCGACATCTCTCCCATCTAACCCAAGTGGGTGCCCCCTAACCTTGAGTTATAAGGTCGGTTTTTGAGAAAACAACCAACAGGGATCTCAACATCGGTTGATCTGATCCACAGACGGTACAGTCATCCGTAACCATTTTGGAGTTGGTACCGCTGTGGACATGTCGGTTTAAGGATAGAAAAGTGGAGATCCTAGCAGTTGATGAATATAATCTTGGCTGCGGATTAACGCTAATCCATTGGAACTTAGTGGTCGGGCCACGCTGATCAGAGAAACCTGCAGACGCGGTAGGACACGCAATTAAATCCAGCTGAATCATGATTCAAACAGTACATGTTATAACGAAGAGTAGCCGTGTTCCTTATATTATACTCTTACCCTTTCAACTCCGCGTTTCTAGGATTGCATTTCACCGATGGATCTCGTTACCTATTCCCTCAACGATACCATTAGCGAATTCTTTGCGTCGCACGCACCCGTGACGCCGCAGCAATGCAACGAATATGCCGTCTCTCTCGTTGGAGGACCTGTTAATCCTGTGCCTATACAGGGTTCATTTAGTTACACGGTGACAGCTGGATCACAGCAATCCAAGATTGTACAGTTTCGGGATACGAACTCGAACCTGGATTCACAGATCTTGAACCTGGCGCGACAAATTCATGGACAAATTGTAGCGGCTCACACATTTCACGGCCAGATTGGTGTGCAGTCACCACTCGCCATTTACTCAATGGAAAAACTCCCTGGGACTCCGTATGTTTCAGCACAGTCCCGGTACTGTAAGCCCAGTGGAACGTCGTCGCAAGCTGGTTCGCAACATTTCAACACCATAGTAGACCTCGCTTTGTAAGTAAAGTTCTTGATCGAGTGGAGACCTTACTGATTCTCTATTCAGGTACTTCGCAGCGTCGTGGAAAGCTAAGCAACACATCGCTCCGGATGTTGTCGACATGATACGCGACGACTATCAGGAAAGATTTGAGCGTCTCTCTCAGATCTTGCCTCCCCGCCATCAACACAACCTGGAAACAGTTCGAGCTGGGCTTCCCTTACTATTCGAATCGTCGTACCCAATGGTGCTAAACCATGGTGATCTTTCCGAAATGAACGTCCTTGTAGATCCCCTCAGCGGCCACATTACTGGCGTTATTGATTGGGCTGAAGCTAATATATGTCCATTCGGCATTTCGCTATGGGGACTCGAGAACTTTTTAGGTGTCATGGACTCTCGAGGATGGCATTACAACCTCCAAGATGGTGATCTACGAACTCAGTTCTGGAGAACCTTCGAAGAGGCTGTCGGAGGAGTCTCAGAAGATGACATGAAGGTAATACAAATTGCAAGAATGGCTGGCCTCTTTCTCCAGTACGGCTTCAATCGGGAGGATGAGGTGATAGAACCAGTAGAAGAGGGGACTGCATCTTTCATGTATCTTGATGCGTTCTGTGCAACAGGAGGAGTCAATCGCTAATGATTTGAGGTATCGGCTTGCTGATTGCTTAGGGCTTAAATCTTTGCAGGCATATGAGAACTATGGTAATTAGTCATATAGTTTAACGACGAGATATTGAGGGCAGACAGGCGTGTAGGCACATCTGCGATGTCACAAGTAGCCGTGTTCTCGACGAAGCAGTCGACCAGGAAGCGTTAGCATCATCGTAAGAGTTGTCTGGCTAGTCTGCTAAATTTGGTGCTTTCCAAGCTGCACTTGCATTTGCACATGACACCTACACCCAGAAGGCGTTTAAAACGATGCATCATGCGCATTTACGTCAGTTTGGGTCTGTAACGCCCTGTCGTGATATTGCCAATTGTGGGAACGCGTTGCCCGATTTACCCTCCTTCTTGGTTTCAGAACTTGCCATGTATCGAAAGCTCTCTTGCCTAATCTTACAACAGGCTTGTTTATGTAGCATCCGTGAACGTCGACGTACCTTCTAGCTCCTACAGTACTACATAATGTCCGGGCAAACCGCATGCCGGCGCTTGTGGAGCCTGGCGGTTTTATCAGTGTAACTTTTACTTGCTGTGCAGCTATTTAAAGCGCCTTGTTATCCATATTCTGTTCTTTTTCCTAGAAATCAAAACTAGCTGGATTACGCCTGAACCCCTTAGACCGTTACTCCCCTATAAGAACGCCCTCCTTCTATTGGCCATAATTATAGCAACTACGAAATTGGTAGCGGAAACTACTTGCAAATACTCATCCCAAGGCAATGGCTGCTGTCTTGACCCCCAACATTTCAGCCATTCCTGGCCTCCACTATGCTCCGACCATTGATAACATGGAAAAAGCAACAAAGATGTAAATGCAATGTTGATATAGTACTAGGATAACACTGACTGGTCATTAAAAGATACAACGAGCTGCCGCACGCCAAAACTCAGTCACAGATACCAAAACAGCACCTCCAGTATATCTTGGCCATGATCCAGCGGCATGACTTGCAGGAGGCAGTCGGTGTTCATTTGATTCATCGACATGACCAGATCGAAGAAGGTATGATCAGGGTCAAGAAAAGCCTTGAGACGAGACTCGGAAGCTGGACCAAACCCTGTGCCATCGAAAACCTCGATGTTAACAACATTTACGGCCATGTCTTTAAGCTTGTTCCTGATGAGTGCTTCGTCGCCTACGAATACAGTGAAGGACCTCGACCGACCTCACTGGTCAGTGACAGTTCCTTTTTTCGGGAGCTGGCTAACTATCTTTTGTCGAATGAACTGACTGACCTCGTCGGTCTCGAGGTCCTTTGTAGTAGTCAACTATCGCGTATGGTTGAATTCGAGATGAATGGAGGGACTACTATACTTCTGCCTCAGATAGAAGCAAATTACGGCAGCCTTGATCGTGCTACGGCATGGACGCAGTACGACCAAGCAGAGAATGTTGATGGCGACCCGGAACCGGGCACGCACTGGGCTAAGACCACCAACGGAAAGCATAAAGTTTTTGTGGACGGTGCGGAGCTCGGGGACGAGGAAGAGATGGTAGTAAAGCTGAAAGCTGAGGGTATCCTCGAGGCCTGAAGTTTAACACCAGCTCATTGGGGGAGTAAGATCTTGCGAATTTGACATGTTAGACGGTCATTACCTGTTTGTTTGCATGAATACAATTTAGTCTTTACCTGCTTTATAGTTAAACTTAAATCTCAACCTTGTATTAAGATAGCCGCGGCCCTTTAGTTTAGAGGAAAATATCGCCGCCCCTGTTTTATTAGCAAACTTTTTATTAGTATAAATAGATTTATTAAGAGTCTAAGAAGGGATAGGGTTAATAGGATTATAAATATCTTAGTTAAATTTAAAGG
>JABCKB010000202.1:0-80994 GCA_013184455.1 Fusarium continuum | reverse complement strand
TACTAATTAGGCTAATTAGACCTTCGATCTAACTCTACTCCATATCAGTTAAAAAAAAAATCGCCTTATCTTAAGTTGTTAATTCCTCTAAATATATTATTATATACTTATATTTATTTTCTTAATTAATAGCTTTTTTATATTTTTTATTATTATTTATTTAGATAATTAAGATAATTATATTTATAGCTATTATTAAGCTTTCTTAATTATTTTAGAATAATATAAAAACTAGCTAAATAAGACCTTAGTCTATTAGGCTATTATTATTTTTTATCTCTCTCTTAGGGTTAAATTTATTACTTATATAGAGCTAATAAAGTAAAATATTATTTTTAATTGCTTCTAGGAATTCTTTTTTAATAGTTAGGTTTATATAGAGATACTTTTATAACCTTAGATAACTAAGGAACCCCTTAACCGCGAAGGTTACCTCCCTGACCTCTTTCTTAGTAATTTCTATATAAAAGTAACTACTAAGAATAGTCCTATTATATAAGAACTTAATACTTAGTTTAATAAACCCCTTAAGAAGATAAATAATACCCTAGCCTTTTAGTAATAATAAGATTATATTTACTTATTATTATAATATATAATATTAGATATCCTTATTATTTTACTAATATTAGTAAAATATAAAAAGGTATTTAATTAAGTAAAGCTTATAATTAGTTTTTAATAATATAGTTTAAATAATATAACCTTAGAGGTAATAAAGTATTTATAGTATTAAAAGGTAGATTAATAATAGTTCTTATAATATTAGTTAGATTAATTTAATTTAATTTATTCACTTTATAATTTAATTCTAAATGCCCTTAATTTAATTTCTTAAAAACATAAATTAAACTTAAATTAAGTTAAGCGCTGGACTCTAGATCGAAAGTTCTAATTGCGATCATGTCATAACTGTGCCGAAATGAAACCTTGAAGAAATGCTAAAATGCCAAATTATTAATTTAGGGATTCTCATCAATAACTATAAATAGAGCTCAAGTTAGTGCATTATCCTGCTTCTATTAGCTTGCTACACTAAATGACATTGGCCTTCTACTGCAGAGCGTTTTGATACTCGCTGGACCTATTACTTGAACCGTCTGGCCGTGCAATACCCGGTGCAGTTTATTAGCGAGAGGCCTTCCATTGCAGTGGATTCTGACTCTAGTGAGCGTGATGGACGCCACTAAGCGGGCCGCTCCACATTACGAGATCTTGAGCAGCCGAACCTTGGCTTTTGGGCAAGGTTTATATTCATAGCAGAGCTTTCCCTAAGCCTGTCTCTCAGGATACGATTGGTGAGCATGGTTACTGTGTGCAATTCAACACCCCTGCAACTGAATGGCAGGAAATTTTCGTCTGTGTTGATATCCACGCTCCCATAGAAAACGGCAGAAACAGGCCAAGCAGGACGCTTGGTCATGATGGACACAGAGCCCCTCTGACCCCTCCCTCAGCCCGGCACAGTGCATGTTTGCAGTTGATAAGGCTGGCTGGCTGGGCTTAATCGGGCTTGAGAGATTCACAGTGCTCCATAAGCCTATCCTACACATGGCAGGCCCCCAACTTTATTGCCAACGTACCTTATTAGCACCGTCAAGAGCACGTCTTCTCGCTACATACGTTGCCTCCAGCCAGAGCCTTCCAGGGCCGCATATAGTGGAGTCGACCACCTCACAGGTCAACCGTCAACCGTCAACCACCACGCTCGCTGACTGAGGACTGAGGACTCGACTTGTTCGTATCTGTGAACCCAAAAAACACCACCTACCTTCCGCCTCCTTCTACCTTGTTCTCCCCTTCTGAGTGGCACTTGTTGATTGAAACATTCTCCTTGTAACTTCGAGCTTTGCTTCATCTGCCGCAAACAAACACACGCCTAAGCAACTAATCTCTACACCGTAACTAAACGATATCGCTATCGCTCTCTGCCCACTCCCGTCTCGTCATCTGTCCATCGCCGTCTCGACTTCGGAGAGAAACCACGACCCCGCCGCGCCCGCGCCTGCCCGCTGCCTTCCTGATGGCGTAGGTCGTCTGGGCATGGCAGAACGAACATCGACAGGTGATAACGAAGTGCGACTTCCTTCTACCTCGAAAACCTCAACTGTCAATCTCTCACCCGCTACCGCCGCTTCTCCAGGTCCCCCCCAGAGGTAGGGCCAACCCTTTTATTCTTCTCCCCTATTAGCCATCTTCATCCTTGAACTGTTACTTCAACTCTTCATTCATTCACTTCGTATCATCCGTCCCGGGCGTCATTCACCCCTTCGCTCTTCGTTCTTTGCGTCGCTCAAACGGGACCGACACCCTCGTCATCCCAGCACTGACCGACAGTGGTGCCGTTGTTGGGCTCGTGGGCGCTCTGCTACGTTGCTGATTCACGCACATTCGAGACAACGAACGCATTCACCTTTTCCCACGCAAGCCCCAGACTTGTCTGTGGTCAACTGCTGTTATTATTTCTGCAACGCGTGGTCAACTTTGCACCTACATCAAGCCTGTTGGCCTGGATATCTGTCTTGCAGCTATAGCTGTTAGCTAGCCTTTCGGATAACTAGGTTCTCTCGTCCTCGACCAGAACCCAGGCAGCTGTAGAGCAAATATCATCCTCGACGAACTTGACTTCCCGGGCGCGGCTCGTGCTTGTGCTTCCTTTTCATTCATCTCCCTCTTTCTTTTTCGTGCAACATTCGTCGACCTCACCTCACTCACTTCTATTATTTCCCTTTCCTTCCAGATGCATGGTCAGTACAAAGCTCACGACAATTATGTCTTCTAGAATCACCAGATCCTCGGCTCGTCAAGCAGCGAGTCAGGCAGCCCAAACCAACGCTTTTGCTCCTGCCGCTGCTGACGTCCCGACCGCGCCCTCCACCACTCCATCCTCCCGCAAGCGAAAAGGGCTTGCTGCCGAAAAGAGTCCCAACAACGTATTGCCATCTGGGTCTTCAGGTCGACGGTCCAAGAGACAAAAGATCCCCGAGGCCGTTTCTTCCTCCACCACCAATAGCAACCACCAACCCACTCCTAGAACTCGGCGAAAGGGAAAGCCACCCACAGATATGGACAGCCCTGAGTAAGTGTTACATGCAATCTGGTTGCTGCCGATATTGGGAAGCATCATATTGACTTTTTTTTTATAGTAACGATCGTCCCGGATCTGCGAATCCTGCCGATTCCTCCATCCCTTCTGGCTCTTCCAGCAGAAAATCCAGTCGATCTAAGAAGGCCACGGGAACCCAACAAGGTTCGTTTGACAAGTGGAAACCTTAGTATATCGTTCTATGCTCAGAACTGACTGTACATGTAGAGTCGGCACCTGGTACGACCCTAACCACCCGAAGGTCGAAACGGAACCTTGACAGTGCAGTTGATCAAGATACACCGATGACAGGCACCGACGAGAACAGAGACCCAGGGCCGCCGCCGCCACCGCCTCCTCCCATCGACCACCATGACGATGACGATAGTGAAGACAATGAAGATGATGAAGATGAGGAAGGGTCACGAAGATACGATGACGACGATGAAGATGATGATCCCTTTGGCGGGTTTGGTGGCCCCCCAGGTAGTTTATCAAGCACTCTGAGAGCGCTAACGGGGATGATGTCTGGTCTTACATCCCGATTCAGGGAAATCCTTCACAATCTGCGAGTAGATGACCTCTCAGTGCAGCTAATAGCTCTCCAGGAGCTGTCAGAGATACTTTTGGTTTCCAACGAAGACAATCTCTCTGGTCACTTCTCGCCTGATGCCTTCGTCAAGGAACTGGTCATTTTAATGAACAAGGAAGAAAGCCCCGAGATTATGCTGCTGGCCTGTCGTTGTTTGGCAAATTTGATGGAGGCGTTGCCTGCCAGCGTCGCGAACGTCGTCTATGGAAGCGCCGTCCCAATCTTATGCCAGAAACTCCTCGAAATATCATTTATCGATTTGGCTGAGCAAGCGCTCAGCACACTGGAGAAGATATCCGTCGAGTATCCCACGAGCATTGTTCGCGAGGGCGGCCTCACTGCCTGCCTATCTTACCTCGACTTCTTTGCCACAGGCACGCAGAGAACCGCTGTTACTACTGCGGCAAACTGTTGTCGCAATATTCCTGAGGATTCCTTCCCAGTTGTGCGGGATGTTATGCCCACACTTCTTAACGTTCTCAATAGCAGTGACCAGCGTGTTGTGGAACAGGCCTCACTCTGCGTTTCAGGCATTGTGGAAAGCTTCAAGTATCATCCGTCTAAACTTGAGGAACTTGTTAGTGTGGACCTTCTTCGAGGTGTATTACGCCTTCTTGTTCCCGGTACGACCAACATGATCGGCTCTAGCATTCATACACAGTTTCTTCGAGTTTTGGCCTTTACCGCACGAGCCAGTCCTCGTCTCTCCTCTGAACTTTTCAAGCTCAACGTGGTGGAGACATTATATCAGATCCTCACAGGAGTATCACCGCCAAGCGGTACTGAGGATGTTGCTTCCAAATTGGACAGCGTTGTGATCATGCAAGCCCTTATTCATCGACCTCGAGAGCAAATCATTGAGACACTCAACGTCATATGCGAATTGCTCCCCAACCTGCCGCGAAACGCTGATCCTTCCTCTGGTGATTTTGTCGAACTCCAAGCTTCTACAGAGCTTACGAATACGGCATCCGGGGGTGGAAGAACTCGCAGAACTACGAATGAGAAACGCATCGAACTGCTGGAACAATGCAAAGACGAAGTCCGCCGTTTTGCTCTCATTATCTTCCCTACTTTGACCGATGCCTTTTCTAGCACTGTTAACTTGAGTGTACGCCAAAAGGTGCTTACAGCACAGTTGAAGATGCTCTCTAATCTTGACGAGGATATCCTAGTAGAGGCTTTGACTCCTGTTCCTTACGCGTCGTTCCTAGCATCTATCCTGTCGCAACAAGACCACGCTTCTTTAGTTATGCTTGGTCTCCAAGCGGCCGAGCTCTTACTCAGTCGACTTGACAAGATTTATCGCTACCAGTTCTACCGCGAAGGAGTTTTCCTAGAAATCACCAAGATTGCTGAGGAGGAAGATCCAATTGAAGAGAAACCGGAGAAGGGCGAGAAGGAGGAAAGCAAAGGCGAACAAACAGCGGAACAAGACAACGGACAGTCTTCAGATCAGGACTCCGAGCATGATGAAGACGAGGATGACGAGGAACGCGAGTCCTCTGATGACGACGAGGACGACGATGATGAGCATGATAACGAGAACGGCGGGGCACAAAACGACGATATGTCCCCTGTTAGCTCCCGAGGATCGACTATGTCCCTCGAAGTTCCTCTCCACCGCTTTGCCTCCAATGTTCGATCTATGAAGTCTCGAACTCGAGACGTTGCCAAGAAGTTCTTGGAGACCCACGAAACTGAGGGCCATGGTCAAGCTATGAAGGCAAAGGCCACAGCAATTCTCGATGCTTTGTCAGAATTGGCTGGCGAACTGGAAACTTACTACCTTAAGCGATCATCCGGGAATGTTGCGGCCGACAAAGGAAAGGAGTTGTTCACCAGGCTTGCGTCATACTTCGATACAGACGTCTTGGAGAGTGTTACTAGCGCAGAACTTTTGGCATCCGGCCTTGTCCGCGTTCTTCTTGAAATTTTCAGTAACCCTGATGAGGAACTGGCTCGCGCCGCCCAATCGACGTTCCTGGAAGTCTTCATGGCATACGCCGTCAAGTCGAAGCCAAAAACGGCCACTGCCGAATCTCCGGCAACGCCTTTCAGCGTCATGATTCACAAGCTTCAGGACTTGCTCAGTAGGTCAGAGCATTTTGAGGTCATCACGGTGCATCACAATACATTCGACGGCAACCATAGCAGCCCCGCCTCTATGCTTGGAAAGCAAATTCGACTTCGCCTGGTTGCCGATGATGAATCCGATATCCCCCGACCATACCGCAATATCATGGTATCGATTCATGCCATTGCGACCTTCAAATCCCTCGATGACTATCTACGACCTCGAATCAGTATTACCGAGCGGCCTCGTGGCTCTGCCCGTCGGGACGGAGTAGCTCGAGCACTCGCCGCGATGGCCAGCAGTGCGGGTCTTCCGCTTAGCAGTGCGGCGGCGGCCCGCCTTGCTGCAGCCGAACGAACAAGCCCGCTATCAAGTGGGCCCCCTGTACCGCCGCCCCCTGCAGCCTCAACACCGTCTGGCTCCCGCGTCCTCCGAAAATCGAAGTCGCAGGCTGCTCCTGCTACACCTGATCAAACTGCTGGACCATCTCGCGACAAAGGCGCACTACGACGTTCCTCCCGACGACACGGTGCCGCAAACACGCCTCCGGCTCCTCGACCTCCGCCTACAGACGATGACGAAATGCAGGATACATTAGAATGCGCCGATGAGAAGCAGCTGACTGATGACGAGGTCGTTGGAGAAAGCAGTGCATTGGATGCTATTGTCGGCGAGCTTGAAGAAGACTTAGAGGAAGAATCGACGCCTGATGATACCTCGGCTGTCAACATGGAGGTAGCCACAGGCGGACACGTCACGGCACGCAAGGAGGATGGCACAAGAATTGCGACTCCAACCGGATCAGGGGCACCCAGTCGCGCGGGAGGACCTTCTACCGGTGCTCAGGGCACACCTACTCCACCAGCACCATCGTCAAGGCCGATGTCTTACGCTTCTGCTCTCCAGGCTGTACCTCAGGACTGGCACATTGAATTCAATCTTGACAGCAAGTTGATCCCCAACGAGACCACAATCTACAGGGCTGTACATACTTCAGCGTCCAACTCGGATGAGCACCTTAGCCGAAGCATCTGGTCGACCGTACACCCTATCAAGTTTAAGCGTGTTCCTGGACCACCCCCTGCAGAGTCTCTTTCATTCACTTCCAATACGGAGGCCGATGGTGAAGATGAGCATGGTATTCCTGCGTCACTCGCAAAACATCCAACAACCTCATCGATTCTGCGACTGCTGAATATTCTCCACGATCTCAACTCGAACATTGAGGACGTTCTAATCGAGAAGAACAACATTATTGGTCTCAACGTTGAGCCGCTGTCACAGTTTGTCAATACAAAACTCACCGCCAAGTTGAACCGCCAGCTGGAAGAACCCCTGATTGTCGCTAGCAATTGTTTACCTAGCTGGGCGGAGGACCTGGCCCGCCTCTACCCTTTCCTCTTCCCGTTCGAAACTCGACATCTCTTCCTCCAGTCTACATCTTTCGGATATGCTCGATCGATGGCCAGGTGGCAGAACACTCAGTCAGCGGAAGACAATCGAAGAGATCGAAATAACGAACGACCGTTCCTTGGTCGTCTTCAGCGACAAAAGGTCAGGATTTCTCGTCAAAAGATTCTGGAATCGGCTTTAAAGGTTATGGAGCTTTATGGTGCTTCGCAGAGTATTCTGGAGGTTGAGTATTTTGAGGAGGTGGGCACCGGTCTTGGTCCCACCCTTGAATTCTACTCGACTGTCTCGAAGGAGTTTTCGAAGAGGAAGCTCAAGTTATGGCGCGAGGTTGATTCGAATGGTTCTGATGAGTTCGTTTCCGGGGCCACCGGGCTCTTCCCTCGGCCACAGAGTGTCGATGAGGCTGGAACACCTAATGGAGAGCGTATCTTGCACCTTTTCAAAATGCTTGGAAAGTTTGTTGCGCGATCTATGATTGATTCCCGAATCATCGACCTTCACTTCAACCCAATTTTCTTCCGGATTGGAGATGCCATCTCGTCCGGAGTCAAGCCGTCCTTGGGGGCTGTCAAGATCGTGGATCCCGGCCTAGCCCGGTCACTGAAGGCCATCAAACAATTCGCTTTGGCTAAGAAAGAGATTGACGAAGATCCCACTCGCACCCCAGCGCAAAAGGTTACCGACACGGAGAACATTACTATCGATGGTGTTAAGATTGACGACCTTTGTCTCGACTTCACCCTGCCCGGATACCCGAATATTCAATTGGAGGACAACGGCTCTCAGAAGCGGGTTACCATTGACAACGTAGACTTGTACCTGGAGAAGGTCATCGATATGACTCTTGGATCTGGTGTTCGTCGCCAGGTTGATGCCTTCCGCATCGGGTTCTCGCAGGTATTCCCCTACTCGGCACTCAGTGCTTTCACACCAGATGAGCTCGTCACCCTGTTTGGTCGTGTCGATGAGGACTGGTCTCTTGAGAGTGCGTATACTTCCTGCATCGTTGCATATGATGTATGCTGACATATCAACAGCTCTACTAGATTCAATTAAAGCCGACCATGGCTATAACATGGATAGCAAGACCGTCAAGAATCTTCTCCATACCATGAGCGACTTTGACGCATCGGAACGTCGAGACTTCTTGCAGTTCACAACTGGAAGCCCCAAGCTTCCAATTGGAGGTACGTTTCGGTTATTGACCGTCATTGATTGGTGTCTAACCTTGTCCAGGATTCAAATCTTTGACCCCCATGTTCACCGTGGTCTGCAAACCCAGCGAGCACCCTTACACGTCTGACGATTACCTTCCCAGTGTCATGACGTGTGTCAACTACCTGAAGCTCCCGGACTACTCTACCATTGAGATCATGAAGAAGCAGCTTTTCACAGCAGTTAAGGAAGGCCAAGGAGCCTTCCATCTGTCTTAGATCGGTTTACTTTATGAGATTCTGCACGACAAAATGCTGAGGGCTATTCATGGCACCATGGCAGCAGAGCAAATGATACCGGTGCTTCTTTTCCTGAACGACTTGGCAGGAAAGGTTGTCATATTCGCTTGATGCTCTTGATGAAACAAGACTACCCCATGATGGACAGGAATGATGGAAATAGACGGGGCGTGTGCACGATCTTGCGTCTACAGAAACAAATATTGCATGGCTTGGGGAAATGGCGCAGGATTGTTTTAATAGGAACGGCATGACAGATTTTTGAAGCCTTTCTTCCCAAGGATCAAGGGAGGGGAAGTAAGGCTGTGAATAAGCTACCGCCTTCAGGCAAAGTAGATATAGATGAGATTGAGTGTGTTTGGGTCCATCCGCAGCTTATTACACAAAGTGATCGCATATGTTATCCATTGGTGTTGGTTCTTGGTAACGTCATTCGTCAACTTTCCTTAGTTGGGGCTCCTAACTACAAAGTTTGCAACCCATTCATAACATTTTCAAGGAGGGAAGGATAAGAGCGCTGTCTTTGCTGATAGAGCCGGCCAGGCGGCCCAGCAGAAAATCAAGAAATGTACCTAATAATAGGTGAAAATAAGAAGACGAATGGATACTTTACTTGATTTTTATTTTTTAAAATTTGTCTCCAATACTTGGGATATATTCCCTATTGTGATATTTGCTTTCACCGTGCTAACTCGCTATCTGCCGGCCTGCCCACGGTCAGGGACAACAGTAGCAACATACAATAAAAGAAATTCAAACGCCACTCCAATAAAATTCTACAATCGTTCATCATCATCGTCCGAGTCCCATATTTCAGGCGGAACTCTCGTATCGTCACGCACCAGGCTATCCGGCAGCATCTGGCTCTTTGTCAGTAGCTGCGACGAGCCCGGATTGTATCCCGGTGGCAGACGCAGCGCGTCATCCCCATCGTCCTCGTCTAGCAGGCCCTCGGGAAATGCGATGCTGCTGGATGAGTGGAGCGGAGGGCGGCGGATGGATGAGGACGAGTGCTGCTTCTCCGGGGTAGAGGCTTGGGAGACGGTGGTTGCTTGGGATGGGCGGACGGCGGGTCGTTTAGATGCGCTGCTCAGGGGAGGGCGGGCTGCGCGGTAGGAGGATGCTGTAAAGGGGGTGCGACGGGGAGGAGGTTTGATAGTTGTAGGAGGGGTGGTATCTTGCTGATTATTGTTGTTATTTTCTTCCTCAGGGGTTGATGGGACGAGAATGTCGTCCGAGGTAGGGAATTGGGTTGAGTGAGCAATGTCACTTTTCAGCTGCGCTTCGACTTGTTGTGATACGCTCATGCTTGGGGTAGGGGTTGGGTGGTCATTTTTGGGGAGAGGCTGCGATGAGTTGGCAAAGAGATCAACTCGCCCACTGTCGTCCTCGTCCGCTGTGCCTTTAGTCTGGGTTGGGCCGTCTTCTGAAGTATCTTCCCTAAAGATGGCATGTCGCAGGTTCCAAAGCAGCTGGCCTACGACGGCAGGTGGAATATAGACATAGCGACCAATATCTCCATCGATCCAGCCCTCTTCCCGCATGTCGTCGCCCTCGACGGGGTTGTTCAACTCGTAGACTTGGGTTAGGTGATAGCGCCAAGCCGGACCTTCAGTGACGCGGCCAGGGTCAGCGCAGGCCATAAAACGCAGTAACTCTCCATCGTACAACCAGAAACGAACCACCTGTGCGGGTATTTTGAAGTTGAACATAAGATCAGCTTGATATCCTTCTATGACATTGTCAATGATGTCTTGGGAGAGTGGAAGTAAGACGTCTGTGCGAGCAGACGCAGAAGGCAGTGCTTGGAGTGTTGCTAGAGGCACACGCTGGGATTCCAATGGCTGGGTCTGAGTGGGTGGAATAGGATGGTGAATGGGATTGCGAACGCGTTTTGCTGGACGACTCTTGGACTTGGACGTTGATGAGAGAGGGGGGAGTGTGGTAGGTCGTGAACTGAGAGGTGGAAGCGATGTGCTTGATGCTTGGCCGTGTGAGCTAAATGATTCCTCAGAGGAGATGGTAGCAAGGGCTCGCCGTTTAGTTGCTGGAAGTGTAGATGAGAATGCTCTAGCCATTTCTTCCTCTGATGAAGCAATCTCGCTCATAACAAGCTGCGTCTCGGCTCCAGCAACAAACGTGCTCTCCGCATTTTCATCCTCGCCAAAGTCTTGGTCGTCCTCATCTTCCGAGTCGGGAATTTCAAGCATGACCTTCTTCTTTCCATTCCCTGGTGAGACTCGCTTCATTTTAGGCGTGGGACTACCACTCCTGCATCTCTGACTGCCACCGAGTTCAGTGCTCTCTCCTCTCCTAATCTTGGTCGGTGTCTCCATCTCGTCCAACACAGAGGATGTGTCGAGCGGCTCAATACTACCTTTAGGCGTTTTGGGGGTTTTGTTTGGTGAGTCCACGGGCAGTTCCCGTAGAGGTGCACGGCCAGCAGAGCCCCAGCTGTCAGTAGCATAAGAGTCCTGTATGATGCGCTCATGATGTCGAGGAGTTGTCGCCGTCCGGGGCTTGCCTCTCAGCTCCTTAAGCGGTGATGGGTTAACGGGTGACGATGTTTTCCCTTTGACTGGTGATGCCTCTGCTCGATCAGGTGGGCCATAGCGGTCCATCATCATGCTGGCAGGTGTGGACGATATGCTCGGCGGCGCTGACAACTGGCTCGAAGAAGGTATCTCAACTGATTGGGCACGCTTTCGGGGCGTCTGCTTATGTGGCGTCTGTGGTACGATAGACTCCTCCCGGTGAGGAGCTGGCTCTTCTGGCCGGTGTTTCAATATCGACTTTGGAAGTTTTGGATTTTTCAAGGGTGAGATGCTTTTCAGTTTTCGGACACGCTGAGGGCTCGGGCTCGTAGGGTTTCCAAGCCACTGTTGAAATTGGTCATCTTCATCCTCGTCTTCGGAGTCCTTGATAAAGTGGGCGTGGGCCGCCGGGTCGCGGCCGAGGAACTGGGTCAAGGTCTGTGTATGGTAGCTCGAGCTAGGTGCATCCCCCGTCGTCTTACGTCGGTTCGGCTTCTTTTCTTTTTTGGGCTTGGGATGTTCCTTTGTGTCGTCACCCATTGTCCGTCGTCGTTTCGTGCCCTCGTTCTTGGTAGAGGTCTGCTTCCCAGTCACTCGCCGTTTCCTCCCACTCGAGACGGGTCCTTGATCGTCGTCATCTTGTGCATCTTCGTAATCATGAAGCAGGTTCTCATCCTCATCTTCACCCTTGTCAGACAGCATCTCGTCTTGTTCACTATCGCTCAGCACGATGGGACCCTCGTTGCCTTCGAAGCTCGACACAAAGTCAATTTGTGTGAGGGTTTGCTGGCGCATGAACCTCGCACTTGTCTCGGCCTGCTTCTTTCGACTTTGCTTTCCATATGTCCGTACGATCTTTCTGCGCGGCGGGAACTGTACTTGCTGCTGTGCAGGCGTTGAGTGATAGACGCGGCTCGGCGCGGGGACACCGCCTGAGCGAGTTTTGGGTGTCATTATCGTGGTTTCGGAGTCCTTCGATAAGTATGTACAAGTAGTACAATGCTCAAAGTCAGGTCAAGTAACGTTTAAAAGTCGACATGCTGTTTTGCGGTGGAGATGGATGTCAAACGACCAAGGCAGCTTCGATATCAAGGTCGATGATGAGTGGAGCTCCCGAACCCAAGGGCGTTAAGTGGCGTACGCACCTGAAAAGGTCGCGACGCGTCATGTCGCGTAAAGTGGTAGGCTATTTATACTCTATTAATAGGTCGCGTCTCGATACTTGTAAAGATATCATAATAATATATTTCAACTTATCCGTACAAGTTCCATTCTTAAGAGAGACTTGGTTAATCTGCCATTTATTTAAGATGTCTGAGCCATAACTACTCGCCTAAAACAATCGGATGGTCATTCTAACTGTACCTATCCGTTTATTACCAGCTCACACCAAGAAATGAAACAAAATGGACCATCATGATGATCACTGTTAGGTACGTTAGTCTCCCACTCGTAATGAAATAATAACTGAACCACCAAAACATGTCAAGTATACTAAAACTCATCTCTGCCGCACTTGGCATGCTCCCTATATAACGTGAAACGCGCCTCATTTACTTCCCATGCCTGATCAAGCACGCCAAACAGTGACTATAATAATCGTACAACAGATTCATCTGATCGTGTTCCCATTCACTCTAAACATCAGAACTTATCGGAAAGCAGCCTTGACATCGGCCCGAGGCCACTCGAAGAGGATATCACCGCCATATACATTGGTCGTCACTGCGCCAACCCGCCTCTCAACCTTTTCGTAGAACGTTTCGCACTCCGCCAGTACCTTGGACACCAATCCTCGGCTCAACGCTGGGTCATCAGCATCACCAAAGTGCTTCTCGACGCGTTTACGTAGCGCTTCGATACCCTTGCGGACTTCCTTGGAGTCGTAATTGCTCAGAACCTTGTTGAAGACCGTCTTGCTGTTGGAAGGCTGAGCAGCAATCGATGACGGCGATTTACCTGTCTGCAACTGGGCTTCCATGTTCTCGAGATGCTCCAGAACCTTACCTAGCGGCCGTCGCATTACCGCGTTGAGATAGAGGTTCATATGCTCATAATACGTCGCGTTGGCCTTCTCCTTCCATTCGTCGAGCACGTCCAATCCTCGCGTGTCCGTCTCTTCCAGGAAGTGGTTCATGTTCTCAATCAGTAGGATATGGAAGTTGAGGGCTTCCTTGTCCTCTGGGTCTGCAGAACCACTCGTCACACTGACTGCAGGGTTCTCTCGTGCAATGACCATGAGCGAATCAAACATGGTCTTGAGTATTCGGTCGTACTCGCGATCAATCGTGCCTCGAGCTGCCAGTGTAGCGTCAACGCCCACTAGCATGTTCTCAACGGCCGCCGAGAAGGTAGGGAAGATGCGGATGAACGAGATAACACCCTTTCGCTTGCTGATTTTGACCTTGGTTTCCTCAATGGCGCGAAGCTGCTCGTCAACAAACTTCTTGAACCGCACTTCCAAATGCCCGTGAAGCTTTTGTAACAGCGTGTTGAGATACTCTTGGTTGGACTGGCCAACTTCAGCTATATATTTCTCCAAGGTCGCTAAAACCCCTATGCCTTGTCTGGAAAGCTGTTAGCGCGCTGACTAGTTGTCCAAAAATGACTGTTTGAACTTACAGAGGATCTTGCCCAACAACCCACTCCATAAGACGTAGCAGCTCTGACTCCAAGAATGTAAAGATTACTTCCATCGCACGTAAAATGCGTCTGGCTAGGTCTCGGTCTGGCTCCATAAGACGGGGTCTTCTTAAATCAGTACCTCCCCGGTCATGGGGCGGTGTAGCAGCGACAGCGTCTGGGAAATCGATCTGTTCGAGTGTTGTTGCGTGGAAGAAATCGACGATGAAGTTTTGCTCCATCTGCATCAGGGGAAGCAGATCATCCAGGACTCCTGCAAAGACTTCATAAGGCAGGTCTCTACTATCACCCACTTTCTTGTCAGTCTTAGATTTATGACCACCGTCTTCTCGAGGGGAACGAAGGGCTCTCGCCAAAGTCCCGCTGCGCTTCACTGTCAACTTCCTGGCTGTGGTAGCCACGCCTCCTTCTTGATGTTTCTCGACCGGTGTTGTGAACAACAATTCGGCCTCTTCTCCGGTCAGCTTCCTGGCATTCCTACGCCAAGCTGCAACGACAGCTTGAAACTCAACCCGATAAACTGGCTGGCTCTTGTCTTGATAAATCTGAATAGCTTGGTTCCACTCGTCGATGTGCATGTCTCGCGCGTACAACATGAGAGGACTGAATTGCCAAAGCGTATCGCGACCAAGATCGTGATGTGTTGAATCCACCTTGCGAGACAAAGCTCCTTCCATTGCGAGCTTCGTCTCGGTAAAGGCGTGGTCGAATTGTCGAGACATAAAGGCAACAAATCTGCCTATGAACATAGCGCTTTCCTGGTCGTAAACCAGCTTCTTTTCCTGGACGATTCGCATCTGCTTGAAGTCAGGGTTAAGGCCATGAGCTTGGTTTGTCTCCGTAGTGACGTCCGCTTTCTCTTGATCAGCTCCACTGCGAGCAGGGTCGATCTTGATCATTGCCTTGTAAAGTGTCACAAGAGAGGATTCGACATCCTGTAGGCCACGCATATCATCCAAGGGTGCCGATCTGAGTACTTCAAGCTCATTCGATGTGATAGCACAAGTCTCAAGCAAAGACTCGAGCTCTTTCTTCAGTAGCTTTTGGTTAGCGGTTTGGACTTGAAGACCTTGTCCTTGAGCTTCGATATAGGCAATATCGTCTGAAAGCGTCTATCCCGTGTCAGCGTGATTTCACACACACATGTGAGAGACAAACTTACTGAAAGCTCAACTGAGTAGAGTGTGAGCAAATTATCCAGCTCCTCACACTCAGCCATGGCAACATCAAGTCCTGCTTTGATCGCATCAACACGTTCATCTTCTTCGCGGAAACGAGCCAGCCAGCCACCGGCTTGAGCTTTGTTTAGCTCGCGCTCTAGATCAGCTCTCATCTCTTCCACATTACGCGATCGCATTTGCTCTCCTGGGATCCAGCCAAAGTAATCCAACCATTGACTAAATTCCTCGCTCCTCTCATCAAGAATGGAAGGGTTGACCCCTAGCGTCTGAAGGTATTTCATGTCGTTACCTGCATTCATAGAACGACGAGTGTCTTTCTTCTCAGGCTCAACTGGCTTTTGGACTTCCTGCGGCGGGCCATGCGAGCTCGTGGGCCGACTTGTTGGGACACTAATTTTAACTTCAGGAAGGAGAGAATTCCGGTTCGCAGACTTGGCCTGCTCTGCGGGCTTGGGTTGCTCCAGTTGTTTGGCTTCATCCTCAGCCTTAGGCGTCTCCTCGGGCGTCGGCTGTTCAGAAGGCGTATCTTTGCCCTTAGACGATGGCCTGGGTGGTGCAGGGATGACACTGTGAATTCCATCCGGTCCCTCTTCTGTTTTGGTCCTTAATAGCCGCATACGTTCTCCGGCACCACCAGGCCTGGGTTTGAAGGCGGTTGCAGCATTTGCCGCAGATGCAGCTTTCCATAGTGCGCCTGCGATCTCATTTCTGGACTTTTTGGCTTTAATCATAGGGCCCAAGCCAGGCCTCGACTCCTCACCTGGATCTGCCGGCGATGCATTGGGCTCTTGGTCGGAGAGCTCTGCCGGTCGCTCCCTTGGTGAAGGTTCGTCCTCTGTTTGAACAGGTTCTTTTTTGGGCAACTCAGGGGGTGTTTGTTGTATGTTTGCAAATCTAGGCACGCTGACTGTCATGGGTGAGACATCCGAAGAGCCCGCACCAGAACCTGGAGAGAGTGCTAGTGCGGGGCTCGGTGTATGAGCTGGTGCAGGACTAGGTACACGGGCCGGTGCAGGGCTGGGTACGCGAGCCGGTGCAGGGCTGGGCATGCGAGGTGGTACAGGACTAGATGTGTAGCCTTGAGCGGGACTTGGCGTATGACTTGACATAGTAGCTGGTGGATGAGCTGGGGTAGAATTTGGAGGTTGAGCCTGTGTATAGGCAGATGGATGCCCTGGCACGAGAGCTGAGGGTATGGGAAGCGGCTCACGCTTTGGCGGGTCTGGTAGTCGTCCTGTGGGCGGTGGGATGTCTCGTTCTTGGGTACTTCCGGTGAACGAACTAGTTGCCGACTTCTGACTTGCATTGTCCATTCTTGGCATAACTCGTTCACTGCTGCGTGGTGGAGGAGCTACCGGTTCTTTGTTCCCAGGACTGACCAGTGGTGGAGGGACTAGGTCTCGATCATGGGGGCGAGTTGGATCCATAGGTGGTCTTCTCCTTTCAGGGGGAGGTCTATCTAGTTGGAGAGGTGAAGGAACAGGTTGAGGGGGTTGTGGAGGCGACAGAATAGCTGGTGGTTGCGATTTGGGCGAAGGTTGAGGTTGAGGAGGCGTGAGAACAGCCGGTGTTCGAGAATCATGAGACTCCCCAAATCTCCCATAAGCTCCTTGTCCGGTCATGCCGTTACGGGAGCGCGGTGGTAAACTAGAACCGTCATCGCTTCTCGTAGCTAAAGAGGTGGCAACCGAATCCTGGCTCTTGTTGCCCTGGGCCATCCATCGAGGGGCAGGCGGCCTTTCCCTTGAAGCACTTGAATCGAAGCTTCCGACAGGCGAGGGGCCAAGGTTCGGGGGCATCGGCCGAACAGGCGGTGACCTGAATTGAGGGACATCTTGAGGGCCAGCTGCTGGATGTCCCTGAGGTCCTTGGTGTCCTTGGTGTCCTTGTTGTCCTAGGTGAGAAGGGTGCATGGGATGAATAGGGCGAGGGGGGGCACTCGCCATCTGACTAGTGGCTTGGTCAGACAGAGGAGGAGGAGGAGGCCTGGATCCACCAGTAGCTGGCCGTCTAGTAGCTCCCATAACCTGTTCATATTCCTTTTGCTCAAAACCCGCGAGCTCTGGAGTCTTGCCGCCCGTATATTTCCCATAGATCTTGATAAGACTGGCGATAAAGAACTTTTTCTCCTTGTCCGTTTGGGCGTGCCAGAAGTATGGCTTGCCGAGTGTGACTTGGAAGCCAGTATCGCCAGCCCAATCGCGATAATTCGGGCTGGCCTCAGGGCCAGTGTAGGATTCGATGCGCGATAGGTCGTCCAGGTTCCATGTCTTGCCTATTGAAAATGAACCGTTTGCGTTTTCTTTTGACTTGTGCAAGCGAACTCGGCCAGACTTGCGCACGGCAACGATAATGATTCGAGGTTTCTGAACTTCAGCAGTCCGCGCCTGAGGTGGAGGAGGGGTCGTGGGATAGGAGGAGTATTCGGTGATTCGGATGTGGGTGATGTAGGTTTCAAGAACTGTCCGGTTCTGTTAGTTGACTGATCTGTGTACAAAGTGATTTCGTTGCTAAAGTATAGCAATGTCGAGGTTGTGCTAGGCTAGGAGCTTTGATGACAGACAAGACGGAGACAAGAATGACAACACTTACGGGAACCATCGATATCCTTCTTGTTAAAACAGCTCTCCATTATACGGCGCTTCTCATCCTCGAAGCGCTCTGCCCTGCTGGCAGCGGCAGCTGCGCCGGGACCGCCCCCGTTTGCGCGGTCCATGAGAGAATTCGAGGAGTGGAATCACGCGGAGGCGTCAAGACGAGCAAGGAGGCATGTTCGATCGATCAAGCAGCTGTTAGGAAAGAGGTTCCCGCGGGGAGAGCAGGTTACGCGAATGAGCGAGTGCGCAGTCTATGGTACACAATACAATATGATATCGTCGTGTCAAGTAGATAGTGCACGTTGGATGCTGGTGTGGTGGTTGGACGTGGTTTCGAGGACAGTCGTCGAGGTCAATGTGGCTGGAGGTTCCCTATTTCGATGTGGAGGTTTCGGGTGGGCCACATGCTTGGGCCTTGGGCTGCGTACCTGCCTCTGATGCTCCACTGCAGCTTGGAGCTGGAAAGGGCATATATACTCCGTATATACATGATCATTCACCTACCATACACAACACTTTCAGAAACCAGCCTTTGTTGATTCTTGTTTAGGTAGCCGTTGCTTTATCGTACATAAATTTCTGTTATTCTTAATCGTCATCGATACTCAAATAAAGCAATGAGTTATAAACATTGCCTCGGCATGTGTTGAGACGGGAACCAGCAGATAAGCCACATGATGAGGTCAGCGAAATCCCACCGCCACGTTTGACAATGCGTGGTAGTTGTTCTCTTATACCTTATCAACTCGGGAAGGATTGATTTCACCATACGGTGATATCTTGAGATAATTTATGGGAAAACATCAAGAACGAGCACATATAGTATTGTTTGACAACCTTCTTTGGCATAGACACTCGGCAATGATTCGATTGCACAGAGAGCAAGATCATTCCGCAGACCATGTACGTGCGGGTATTATTATAACTTAAGTTACTCCGTTGTTATTCCCTGCCACCATAATTTAGTTAGGAGCACTTGAGATATATATTACAGAGTTGGAAGAACGTAATCCGTTATACAAGTCATCAACAGCCAATCACACCAAGCGAAAGGCCGAGTGAGCAGGAATCATTAGGTAAAATTAGAGTACGGTCACAAAGCTCAGTAAATCGCTTACATTATGTTAAACTACTCATACGTAGTGGACTAGATACTTCTTGGTCTCAATGGTTGGTTATGTCGATGATGCTTATTTATATCAGTACCGGGTAGCTTGACCTCCCCTACCATCGCATTGATTAAAACCAAGACTTGCCGTAGGGTGTTTCTTGATTTAATGCCCGTTTATTAATGAGTCTGTAGACTTGCGGTATCATATACATTGATAAGGAAATAATGAATGAAAAGGCTCATACGCGTGCAGCTGACGGTAGTTAAACCTGACAATGCACCTTTAATTGACCAGCTTGTGTTGCTGGTTTCTATCAAGACATCAGCGGAATACCTAACTAGGCAATTTCTCAGTCCAGCTTCCTTCCAAGAGCTCAAGATCCGCTTTCCCCTCACGAATCAACCCCCATCATGCATCTCCCCCCAGATCGGCTTTGGTTTCACCCCGCAATCGGGGTTGGTCGTCCGTCAACCGAGGTTTTACATACATATGAGCCATCCTTACCCGTTGGGCCGTTGCCATTGCTTCATTAGAACAATTGCGTGAATCATCCCCGAACCGTTGTCGATAATTCAGCTGGGCGATATCAACTACCTACGCCATGGTGCCCTTCGTGAGAGCCGTCCCCAACGTATGTGACAATCCTATGGTGACGCAGAGGCCTTGACCAGATTGCTTCATGGCGAGTGGGAGGCTTCAATTCAAGAAAACTCACTGCAATTTCTAGGCCGCCAAGCGAGCAACCAGCTTGCTACGCACTATTCAGTATACCCATCCGCCTTCATGTCCCTGCCACTCGAACCCCGGATATCATCAATCGCCACCAACTTTCACTCCGTCAAAGCATGCTCACCAGCGCAAGTATGCCACGCCAACTACGCACCCAGGCCAGAAGGAGTACGCCTTTGAGATGGCTGCCTCATCGATCAGGTTTGGTCCTGGTGTAACGCAGGAGGTTGGCATGGATTTGAAGAACATGGGTGCAAAGCGTGTTTGTGTGGTAACAGATGAGAATGTCAACAAGCTAGATGCTATGAAGCAGGTCCGTGAGGCTCTCACGCGAGAGGGCATCCCTTTTGAGGTCTACTCCAGCGTTCGTGTTGAGCCAAAGGATAGCTCGTAAGTTCGATCTCGTGCCATGGCCATTCAGCTCAGTTCACTCACAGTATCATAGTATCAAGGACGCCATCGCCTGGGCCCGCCCTTATGCACCAGATGCTTTCCTCGCTGTTGGTGGTGGTTCAGTCATGGACACGGCCAAGCTTATGAACCTATACTCAGCATATCCTGATGCTGACTTCCTAGACTTTGTCAATGCACCTCTGGGCAAGGGCCGTCCTGTAGACAAGAAGTTGACACCACTCATCGCCGTCCCAACAACAGCCGGCACAGGCAGTGAGACAACAGGAACCGCCATCTTCGACCTTGTGTCTAAGCGGGCAAAGACTGGAATCGCTCATCGAAACCTCAAGCCCACGCTCGGTATCTGCGATCCTCTCAACACGAGGACTATGCCAGCTGCTGTCAAGGCCGCTTCTGGTCTTGACGTCCTATGCCATTCCCTTGAGTCTTGGACTGCCATCCCATATAATGAACGAACTCCTCGACCAACAAATCCTATCCTTCGACCGGCGTATCAAGGCGCGAATCCCATCTCTGACGTCTTTTCGTTCCATGCGCTGCGCGCTACCGTCAAATATCTTCCACGATCAGTGAAGAATCCTGATGATCTGGAAGCTCAGTCTGAGATGCTTTTGGCCTCTACTCTGGCTGGTGTCGGGTTTGGTAATGCAGGAGTTCATCTCTGTCACGGTTAGCGTGTACTTTCTCACATTTTCTCGCCCCTGTTGAAGCTAATTCGAGCCCAGGCATGTCGTATCCTATTTCTGGCCAGAACCCGGGCTATAGGCACGAGGGCTATGAGGTAGCTTCCCCCATCATCCCTCACGGTGTCTCCGTTGCCGTCTCTGCTCCTGCTGTCTTCCGCTTTACAGCGGCCTCGAACCCAGATAGACATCTTGCAGCTGCAGAGGCTTTTGGCGTAGATATCAGCAACGTGAAGCGAGAGAGTGCAGGCGAGGTTCTCGCAGAGGCCATCACCAAATTCCTTGCAGAGCTCGGTGACCAGCCCAAGGGTCTTAAGGAGTTAGGTTTTGGCACGGAACACATTGAGGCCCTTGTCGAGGGCACGATCCCTCAGGCACGTGTGCTGATGCTAGCACCTGGGCTGTCTACGCAGCTCGAGGCGGAGAAGGACCAGCTACGGAGACTGTTTGAGGATGCCATGACACACTAAAGCTTTCTCAAGACAGGAGTTGGGTCAATGCGGGTATGCAATTGCGCGTTGCCGATCGGTGTATCCGCGGATGTCATATGTATCACCCTTATATCTGGATACTCAAAGTACAAATTTAGCAACGGGCGCACAGTGATGAATGAGTCCAGTCCACTTTGTTTCCGTGGAACATTCGGGACGAGTCGACGAGGTGGGCCGTTTCTAAATGTGGCATTTGTTGTTGTTGTTGTGCATGTCATGTAGTGTCGTGTCGTGTCGTGCCGTGCTTGGATATCGAGTACATCATATAACACAACTTTAAAATCCCAATGCCTGAAACAATGTGATATGCTAAGCAAATTCTATTATGCTGGCCCCAGCGTCTTGAACGCAACCAGCTTGACCGTTTGCAAGTTACAACAGTCACTTCTCTTTTGGTGCGCCGTAACACGGAATCTGGCGCCGCCTCCCGGCAAATGTCATTCTCGGTAACAGGCGTCATTGGATGGATCTGACAAGTCCCTGCAGGTACAGATCCACTAGAAGTTTACCGCATCAGGTAAATAAGAGACGAGTCGTGCATTGGGAAACCGAGACACTTTTCCAACCCTGGTCTGGCAAGCCCCCCTACAATTTCTTTAACAAAACACAGACTAATTAGACAGCCGACGAGGCGAACGACGACGACGGACCCGGACTTTGATAGATGATGCGTCACGGGTTATGAAAGAAGGAGATTCTGGACTCAAAGTCTATTCCTTCCCTTGACCTCCTTAGCAAGCCCTTCCTTCTAAAATAGAACACACTCAGAGACTAGAGTCATGAGCCTGCTTAGTGTTTTCCTCGGGGTGGGCCGATGATCCCGGACTGCCGGTCGGAGGAGCTTCCGATGGCCACGACGTCGTGATGCTGGCCTGGGACTTACCTAACAAGAACTTGACAAGCGGTCTCGCAATGAGTTCTCAAGCTCTGGCTTCGAATTCTCCCTCCTTGTGCTTCCTCTCCCTCCACATTTACGTCACGAGGCCTTTCGGTATTGTACGAGCCAAGATGATCGCTGCTCTTGCCGGGGATGGCCAGGGCCCGAGTTAGTACGTATGTTATGGTATGGGCGTACACACTGGAGCAATGCCAATTCCAATAAACACTGGACTAGACTGACTTATGGACCCTTTCCACTGAATCTTATAACAATATTAATAAAGAAGCAACCCGTCCCTTCCGTGGACACCTTCCCCGCGGACTCTCGAAGCTCTCCAGTCTATCCCTGTTTGTCTTTTGTCAGAGTCCCATCTTTCTCTTACTACGCTCGCTACTGAAGCTATCGTCGACTTGCACCTGACCTGATTCACGGCATACCACTATCACTAAAAATCTGATGGAGGGCTCTTCCAGAGATATACAGGACGAACCAGACCTCGAACTCGGACCTGAATCACACAAGCTTACTGCTACTGCTACTGCTGGCAACGAGACACCGCCAAGCCCAAAGACAGCTGCGGCTATAAAGAAGGAAAAGGCACGCGTGAGGTTTAATAGCAATGCTGCTGCCAATCCTCCACCCACATCTTCCATCCCTCCTCCCGCTGCGCATGCTCCAGTCTCTAAGCCGAGACCTTCTCTTTTGCGCGGTAGCTCTGCAGAAGTCGTAAGAACCATCAAAGATGCTGAAGATGAGTCGGATCCCGAATCAAAGGAGGCAATGGTCGCTGCCCAAGAGCGTGCCAGAATCATGGCAGCAAACATTCAGAGAGATTCATCTGCCATAGACCGAGACTCACTCGAATCTAGCACCGGAACAGCGGCATATGATAGCCCATACGGCTCCAGCATCCCTCTCCAGAATCTCGGCGAAGCTGGCAGCAGCCGAGAAGGTTTCCACAAGCTCCCTTCCGAGGACAAAGAGAGCCACAGTCTGAAGGAGGAGGCTTTCAAACTTGTTCGAGCACACACTCAGCGGTTTGGACCCAGCAGCAGCAGCACCGGCCAGAACTCGCCAGCCAACAGGGCAACACAGCATGAAGCCCGATCTACACTGACTGAACTAAACGATGGCAACTTTGATGGAGTTTTATACGATGTTCCTGCACCGGAGCAATATCGCGGAAGCGTACTATCACAGCTGCTGAAGCTCTACAAACCCCCAGAGCCACCTTTCAAGGGTACACATCACCGAGCCGCCTCCACGTCCTCCGTGGTAAGCGATGCTGGCACTTCTACCGTCCAGGGCACACCTTCTGGAGCGTCTACGCCAAAGCGGAAGTGGTATGACCAGAACAAGTCACAGGAAACCCTCGCCAATCTCATCGAGGCCTCCGCACGACTCGCCAATCCCAATGAAACGGACGACAAGAGGAAGAAGAATGGAAAGAAACCTCAAAGACCAGGCCACATACGAGCCTCGAGCGCAAACCGTCTGAGTGGACTCTGGCAACAGCAAGAAGCTCGCATCACTGTTCACATTGCCGAGACTTTGGCCCGACAGGACTACATCATCCGACTCTGCCGTGCCCTGATGTTGTTTGGAGCCCCCACCCATAGACTGGAGGAGTATCTGAGCATGACAGCCAGAGTTCTCGAGATTGATGGCCAGTTCCTCTATCTCCCAGGATGCATGATCATCTCATTCGACGATAGATCAACTCATACAACTGAAGTCAAAATTGTCCGCACAGAACAGGGTATCGATCTGGGCAAGCTGAAGGATGTCCACCTGATCTACAAAGAGGTCATGCACGACGTTGTTGGAGTTGAGGAGGCTACTGAGAAGCTCGACGACTTGATGAAGCGCAAGGACAAGTTTCACAGGTGGCTCAGAGTTGTCATGTTTGGACTCATGAGCGTCTGTTCTTCCCCTTTCTCCTTTGGAGCCCGTATGATTGATCTCCCACTCATCTTCGCTTTCGGCTGTCTTATTGGAGTGTTGCAGCTTATTGTGGCCCCCAATTCTGCTCTCTACAGTAATGTCTTCGAAGTATCATCTACCGTCATTGTCAGCTTCTTGGCTAGGGCCTTTGGAAGTATCGAGAGAGGAGGCGAAGAGATCTTTTGTTTCGGTGCTTTGGCCCAGGGCGGTATCGTCATGCTGCTGCCCGGTTATATGGTTTGTAAGTCAACCTTCTCAATCCACTAAAGCGAGGATGATAACTGACATGATGCTTCTTAATAGTGTGCTCTGCCCTTGAACTCCAGTCTCGTGCTATTGTTCCCGGCTCGAT
This sequence comes from Fusarium continuum, assembly GCA_013184455.1. Taxonomy (NCBI): domain Eukaryota; kingdom Fungi; phylum Ascomycota; class Sordariomycetes; order Hypocreales; family Nectriaceae; genus Fusarium; species Fusarium continuum. The sequence goes on along the minus strand of JABCKB010000202.1, from coordinate 56,813 downwards.
TCGCATAGTATACGCTGTCATCTACTCCCTTCTCCTTGGATTCGGCATCACCGTCGGCACGGCTCTCTACGGATTGTTCGATGCTAACCCGTCCAACACGACAAACTGCCCGAACCCCATGAACCCCTACTACGGCTTCATCTTTGTGCCCTTTTTTGTTATCTGCATGTGTATCATCAACCAGGCCAAATGGCGCCAGATGCCCGTTATGGTTGTTGTTGCCTTTGCCGGATACATGGTTAACTTTTGGAGCGGACAGAAATTCAAGTCCAGCCCCCAGATCTCCAGCACGCTTGGTGCCCTGGCTGTCGGCTTGCTCGCCAACCTCTACTCTAGACTCCGACACGGTGTTGCAGCGGCGATTCTCATTCCTGCGGTGTTCTGCCAAGTTCCTGGAAGCCTTGCGTCCACAGGAGGATTGCTGAGTGGTCTGCAAGTCGCCAATTCAATCACCAACACAACTGGTGAAATCAACGGAACGTCCTCTGTCCAGTTCCAGCAGGGTTCTAACCCAGACAACCTCGTGTTCAGCGTTGCTGCCTCCATGATCCAGATTGCTATTGGTATCGCCGTTGGTCTATTTATGAGCTCGTTGCTCATTTACCCTCTGGGCAAGCGCCGCAGTGCCTTGTTCAGTTTCTAATCTTGCTTTCTTTGTATACTTCAAGTTCAGCGTAACATCAGCATCAGCATTGCGACTCTATACTTCAGCCTTGTTTTTGGAAAAAAAGTTGTGTATATTTTCTCATTGTATTGGATCTTTCGATACCTGTGATTTTAGGGCGATAAAATAGGAATTTGGTTCTACCAGGTGGGTTGGGTTCATGGCATGCTTGTCTTCCTGTATTAGGTCCTGGTTTATGGCTGGCCATTTGTATTAAGAATGGGTCTGATTATAGAATGAATGAACGACGGCATCTCTCTGGAAGACCTCGACAAATTTAGACAGCTACTGTATGATAACCTAGAGCATTTAGAACGTCATGATGTTTACTTGGCAACACACTGAATAGCTTTCAACATCCCGATATAGTCATCCAGATCATCCTCTGCTACCCACACACGTGCGAATTCCACTGGCTTCAACATGCCATTGCCGTTCAAAGCTTGACATCGTACTTAGCTGCAGTTTAGCCTTTGTTTCATCGGCTGGGGGTTGGATGCGGCGATACGTACTTGAAAGCCGACATCCCCGGAACAGCTGGATTTCGTAAAAAGACATTCATTCCAGGACATCCGGAGCCCCATGCAAGTGACTACGTGTCAGAAGACCCCTGATCCAGGATTTGGCTTCCTTGGCTCATAACGAATGATATGATGCATGAGTAGATTCCAATTGCGCATTTATTAGACTCCCACATACCGTCGGGTACCGTTTCCGTGACAAGATTCTGTCTTGCGCCGTTTAGAACGGTAATACATTCGATAAACGCATAACTACCACTTATAGATTGTGCATACACAAGCTACACAATAAAGCATACAGGTACCTTACCTACTACTTAGTACCTACCTAAGGTATGTGGTCTGAGTTACAGGGATGCATAGCATAGCCGCAATTGGACCTCACAGCCACGTCCTATCGGCAGTACTGGCAGCTGATGTCACTGCTTTTGACATCAACCCAACGGCTTGGCTTTAATAAGAAGCTGATGTCTGTCCACCTACCCGATAACTTCTATCAATCATCACACACAACCACTTAATAACAGTGCTGAATCTAGTATATGAACGGCTGACGTTATTTCTATTGCTCTTTGTGACATCATCACGTTTTACTCTAAAACCTGTCCTGCTACATACCATTTTGACGATATCTTCCACATTGTCAACTTCTTATGAGAGGCATCGGTTACGCCCGAGATTAGGAACCCTTTAGGTAAAATGGGATCCTCTCACCCCTCTTCCATCCCAGACGAACCTCCACCTTCATACTCTGAGAGTCAAAGCAAATACCAAAACGCTCTTCCACCACCTGCGGCAGCAGCAATAGTAGCAGGGCCATCAGCGTCATCGTCACGACTTCCTCCAGCTACTGCTCCTGGCCCCAGTCAACCACCGTCTATTCCACGCCAGTTCCCCCCAGCATTCAATCTCTACCATCAAGGATGGCCTAGTAATTGCTTTACGCTTGGCGAACACCAAACACATCCTCTCTATATGTATGTCGCGAATTCCGGTCTAACTGACCTGCCTCCGGTTCTCTTGCATTCTGGTCCAGACCCGACATACCAGCCGCTGGCTTCTGCAAATTTCCTATTTATGGGTGCTGCCTTCGAGGTCGAGCTGCCCCCCATACCAGGTTCAGGAGCTCCTTTGGCACGCGAACCAGTTGAACCAGTAAGTTCCCACGGCGGTCTCGGTACAGGCTATAGTTTCTCCATCGAAACCGGATCAGGCGGGAATGGGCCACGAGAGAGGTTCGAATGGAGGCGATCAAGTGGTGATGCAGTAGCGGCCTTGGGCGGCCACCACTATGGGTGGAAACTAGTTAGGTTGACTAGGGGCGCCCCGGGAGGAGGAGGTATTGATTTTGTGCAGGATGGATTTAGGGACAGCCAAGGGAACGAAGTAGTTGCGGCTTGGACAATGGGAAGTGGGAGAAGCTTGACAAAGGTTGCACATTTCCGATTCATGGGAACAGGCTTGACAGGCCTTCTTGGTGAGAGATGGGCTATCATGGTTGTGATCACGGGGCTGGCGTTGTTCCAGAGAAACCGAAGAAGATAAAAGGTTGATGTTTGTTACTGTACAAACATGAATTTCCTGCTTCAGGTTTCATACATCTATGGTATGATATATACTGTAATATTAATAAAACTGTAATCGCAACTTATTAAATTTCAGGCCAGTAATCAATACACACTTTTGATGAGACCCTTGGGCATCTACTTCTATTCTAATACGTTGTTGTTGGTTTGGCCCTAAGATATCTTTGTGACAACGTAAACCCCTTACATATATTATCCCAGGGTATGGGAGAGAACCCTCAACTTCTTTTCGTCCGCTGAAGGTATCGCGAGTGGGACAGGGAAGCATTGGGGTAAGTGGTCGGATAGTGGAAGATAAATGTGGATATCTAATACGGCGAACACGTTATCCAACTTGGAGTATCATACTACTTACCATATCATGGTGCTCAAGTTACTGGACCTCTGAAGTTGGATATACGAGAATCCGTTACAAACAGTTGGGATGCCCCTCAACGAACAAATCAATCTGACAATACAAGTAACGCTAGTCAGCTATAGTTGTCTATTCGTAAGTATCTCTATTTGAATTTGTCGGGGTTACTGGGTATCATCTTTCGCAATATTGCGAGTTGCTTGACTAAAGCAAGCTTCCTTTGATCAGAGACGTCACGCCGATCGGTTCGCCTTGTGCCATTCGAGAAGACCACTGTGTTATCTGGTAGTATCGTTCCTGGGGCAAGGTTGGACATTTGTGTGACGGTGCAGTTCTTGAAATTGTCAGCTCCTGTTCATGAAGCTTGGACATATTGATATCTACCTTGCCAATTCTAGAACCGCTTCCAACAGTTGATCCAGCATGAATCACCGAGCCCTCACCAATTTCAGTCCCTCCAGCCTCAATAACGGAGCCAGCCTCGATTATGACATAGTCTCCTAGCGCTATACCACCAGGCTTGGCATTATCAAGGTCGGAAGGGCGAGCTCCTAGATGCGTTCGTTCGTGAACAAGACATCGTCGTCCAATAAGAATAGGTCCCATAGTCGATTCAAATTTTGACCGAGGATGCACTACCGTCTCTGTCTGCATGGTAATCGAGTGTGTGCCTTGAAGAATCGCATTGTCGGAGATGGTGAGAGACGAGGAGAAATGGACGGGTGGTCTAGGACCGCTGCGATCGATGGCAGGAAGGATTGAATGCCTTTTACCAGACATAGTGAGGGCGAATCAAGTTGTCATCGCACGGGCTTAAAAGTTATGGGCTTCCACATCGCTTATCGAAACGGCGTTGGATGCCGAGGTGTAACTGGCACGCAATGTCGATGGGTCAATTGGTGTTGCGATACCGTAGATCAACAGCGTCGAATAGAAACCTTCTCTTGGCTGCTTACGTTATGGAGACAACTAGGATCGATGACTCTAGGAGTTGGCTGGAGGCAAACTGGGGGCAAAAGCTAACGGATGCGCTTAACAGGATTGATAGAAAAGACTTTGTCGCCCACAGACATTTGGTGTGGTGTAAAGTCCTGGCTAACTTGCATGGCTGAATAATCGCAAAGTGGATTGGCCAATCACTAGCCCGCTATTTCTGAACCTCCCGGTCACGAAACGGATCTCTCGTCCGGGAAACTTGAAGTGCCGCAACCTGACGTTCAACCACCTCCAATCCGCCACCCGACAACGATCGAGCACAATGCTGTCCACGAGAACGGCGCCCAAGAAGGCCGTCGGCCTCTCACGGACCGCCGTGAGAGGTCTGGCTACTGTCCAAGACGGCGCCCCGAAGCGAACGTACGGAGGTCTGCGAGACCAGGATCGCATTTTCCAGAACCTCTACAACCGATACCCCGTCGACCTCAAGAGTGCGAGGAAAATGGGTGACTGGCACAAGACTAAGGAGATAATCCTCAAGGGCCATGATTGGATCATCAGCGAGGTCAAGGCCTCTGGTCTTCGAGGACGAGGTGGTGCTGGTTTCCCCTCGGGTCTCAAATGGGTAGGTTTCTCCAAGTTTGGTTTGACAGGCCGAGGCAGGCCGAGCCAGCATCAATTGTCTCTAACTCAGCGCTCTGTAGTCTTTCATGAATTTCAAGGACTGGGACAAGGACAACAAGCCCCGTTACCTCGTCGTCAACGCTGATGAGGGTGAGCCCGGAACCTGCAAGGACCGCGAGATTATGCGAAAGGACCCACACAAGCTCGTCGAAGGGTGCCTTATTTCTGGCCGAGCCATGAACGCGACCGCCGCCTACATTTACATTCGTGGTGAATTCGTCGAAGAGGCTGCTGTCCTTCAACGAGCCATCAACGAGGCCTACGCCGCCGGCCTGATCGGCAAGAACGCCTGTGATTCCGGATACGACTTCGACGTTTACCTGCACCGAGGTGCCGGTGCCTACGTCTGTGGTGAGGAGACTTCTCTTATCGAGTCCCTCGAGGGAAAGCCCGGAAAGCCCCGTCTTAAGCCTCCGTTCCCTGCTGCTGTAGGTCTTTTTGGATGTCCTTCAACTGTAACCAACGTCGAAACCGTTGCCGTTGCTCCCACTATCTGCCGACGAGGAGGAAGCTGGTTCGCTGGCTTCGGTCGTGAGCGAAACCAGGGCACCAAACTCTTCTGCATCTCAGGCCACGTCAACAACCCTTGCACCGTTGAGGAGGAGATGTCAATTCCTCTGCGTGAGCTGATCGATAAGCACTGCGGTGGCGTCCGAGGTGGATGGGATAACCTTTTGGCCGTCATCCCTGGTGGATCTTCCACTCCTGTTCTCCCCAAGCATGTTTGTGATGACCAGCTGATGGACTTTGATGCCCTCAAGGACAGCCAATCTGGTCTTGGTACGGCCGCTGTAATTGTCATGGACAAGAGCACCGATATTGTCCGATCTATCAGCCGTCTCAGCCACTTCTACCGCCACGAGAGTTGTGGCCAGTGCACACCTTGCCGAGAGGGCAGCAAGTGGACAGAGCAGATGATGAAGCGATTTGAGAAGGGCCAGGCCCGTGAGCGTGAAATTGACATGCTCCAGGAGCTCACCAAGCAGGTTGAGGGTCACACTATCTGCGGTATGTTTCTATCAAAGATTTATGCGTAATCGTGCACTAACATCACTCAGCTCTGGGAGAGGCTTTCGCCTGGCCCATTCAGGGTCTTATCCGACATTTCCGACCTGAGCTGGAGGCTCGTATCCAGAAGTTCTCGCAAGAGCACGGTGGTGAGGCTCTGGCTGGTGGATGGAACCATGCTGCAAAGGCTCAGGGAAAGCTGGTGTCTCCCGGTCAATAACTGGTGCCTCAAGTAGAACATGGCTACTGAAAGGGCGAAGAGGATTAAGATTCATGTGTTTCGCATCGTACTACTTGTGCATAACTACAACTATTAGGTAGATGCCCTGTGTTATATTTACTTGTTGTTCAATGGAGTCCGAGTTGGTATTGTAAAATGTCTCCCTGAGGTTGTTTTCAAATCGTTTGCTTAACAATTATGTCTTTAAATAGCAAAATTCCGGATGATGCCATTCTCAGCGTTGAGGTGAATGCAAACAGACGTGGACATGAACATGGATCCACTAACATTGTACTACTGGGTCCTTCCTTCCCAACACCGCCTATTCAACCACATTTGATTTTCCTAACCACCTGGGGCTAATAATTTGCATTCTCTGTTTATCTGCGTTAGACGTACATAAATCGATGCTGTAGCTACTTGCTCTCTTTCTCCACTTTCTTACCCTGTTGCTGTTTTTTTCTTCTTCTTGTTTTCTCTCAGACTAGCAGGTAGTATGGTGGGCACGTTTGAGCACTTTGTTGCCTTTGGCACCGATCTCGGTATATTTCTTGATTCTACCCTCAAGATACACTAACTAATCACACCCTCTAGTCGGCATTGAGCGAATCTTTCGTCTCTTCCAAGCCACTTGCTCTCTTCTAGTCTGGTATCCGGCCCTCTTCGCCCTCGTCCAGCCCAAGGTCTCGTCGACAGCATCTCTCCGGGCGCTGGGCGGCCAGATCAACGTCTCGCGGCGTTTCATCCGCTTCTTCCGCTTCCTCGACACCTTCCGCGCAGGATGGCTTGTCTACGTCTCTCAGGGTGACAAGGGCCTTGATGCTTGGCTTGATGTCATCAGCAAGACGTGTTTTGGCATGTTTGGCATGATGGAGACTCTGACTCTCCTGGATCTCTGCGGCATCGACAACCTGCGCGTCTTTAGTCATGAGAAGTTCAAGGAGATCGATTATCAGTCCCAGCTGTTTTGGTTTGCTGGGCTGTATACTTCTGTCCTTGCCTCGGTTATCAGGCTGTACCGTCTGCTATCTAGCACACCCGCTTCTGTGGCTCGCGAGAGTGTGAGCACCACCTCTACTGAGAACACGGCCGAACTCACCTCCGCTGAAAAGGAGATATCTGATCTTCCCGAGAAGACGTCCAAGAAGGAACTTGACAAGGAACGCGAACGCCTCAAGAACATCGTTACTAAGCGCAAGGCCGAGCGACGTGCTTGGTTGCAGAAGATCCGAGGGGAGGGCTTTGTGCTTGTCCGCAGCCTCGTTTCTGATATCCTTGACATGCTGCTTCCCACCACTACGGTTGGCTGGATCAAGGTCGAGCCTGGTCTGGTCAGTCTGGCTATGTTCTTTACTACCCTTACTACGGGCGCGGCTGTGTGGGAGAGGGTTGGGCGGGATCTTCAAAGACAGAAACAGTAAAGCAGGCAAAAGGAGTTGACCCAGCGTTGTTCACTTTGTATCTCGTGCTAGGCTATTAAAAACGGCAGTTCCAGGCTTGCCAGATAGCGGTCCAGTTGCTACTTGCTTATATACTGCACCATGTTTGTTTTTCCAGAGTAGTAGAATCCTTAAAAGCGTTATCATATCAGCGAGTCCGAGGCTCACCCGGCTCCCATAGTCTTTCACGTTAGATATTGATTGCCCTTGGGCGGAGCAGAAAGAAGGACAGCAACGGGTTCGACCCGTTCAGCTACACGTTCAGCTCAGTTCTTAGACTGCGGAAGACATCGAATCGCGGGGTTCAGATACTTCGTCTCGGAAGAGCTCAGGGATCGTGTAAAGACGATCCTCCTCTTCTTCACCCTTGTGAACAGCGATCATCATCTTACGTGACAGGCTGAACAAGTTAAGAACAGCAATCACTGACTGGACGATCCTGTAAAAAATTGTCAGCACCAACTGAGAAGCACACCGCGAGAAATCTAAATACTCACACCAGAGTGATGCTTATCCCGGCAATCCTGTCAGGGAGACTGTTCCACCATCCCCAGTTGCTCGTTATGCAGGCTAGAACACTAGGGCCGATGAGGAAAAGACCGAAGCAAAAATCGACGAGGCTGACGAGAAAAGACAGCGTTCCAGTGCTTGCCCGGGAAGACGACGAGGTCGTGCCAATCGTGCAGAAGAAGCTGCCAATCTTAAGGTCGAACTTGTTGCTCTTTCTACCAGGGAGGAAGCCTTTGATGATGCGATATGCATGCCAGAAAACCATGAGGAAGGCTCCGATGGCGAAGACAGCAGCTGCACCTCTGGACTCCTGAGGCTGGCAGATAAAGACGATGTCGGTGATGGTGAGGGGAATCACCATAATGCGAATCAACATGACGGGCGAGAAGGTGAGCCTGAATACGGGCTGTTTGCCATCCTCGCCATTCTCCCCCTCAGAGGTAGCTAGCAGAGCAGCAGAAGGATCCTCCCTCGGAAGAGGCTGGTAGGTAGCCTGAGACGACTGATTCTTGGCTGCCATGATTGAAGTTTTGATGAGCGGTTCTGTTCGTCTTCTATGATCGGTCTTGTTAATCGTGGTACTGGCGAGTTTCAATGCCAGACAACCAAGTACTTATACAACACAGCATGACAATGCTGGCTGATCCCTACGGTACCCAATGGACTAAAGGAACACTATCTTATGCCCGTATAGGAAACCGCCGGATCCTTTGCGCAGGACTAATGGATGAGAGCCAAGGGGCATCTCGTTTCGTGAGTGCCTAGCACAGCCTCATCATGCATCCTGGCGCGAGTTTCCGTGGTGATGGCTGCACTATTATCGATCAGTCATTCGCCAGGGCTGATGCAGAAACATGCTCTTGGCTGTCATGTCTGTTTCGGGTTTGTTTGTGGATCATAGGTTGCGTAAGCCTTTCTTTTTATGAGCTGTACCCGATTGAGCGAAGGAGAAGTACAGTAGTCAGAAACGTCGATCTCGTTGATCCAAGTCATGTCGCATCGTACCCAATAGCTGAATGACTAACGGAAGATCGCTAAACGGCGATGCTTCAATCCTGCGACGCTTTCTTGGCACTTATCGTCGACCCTTTACGATAAAGCGCCCAGTCTCAACCTGCATCTTCCATCCGTCTTGAAGGAGTGCTGAAGCTACAGCCTGTCTCAGCTGTGACACACCACCAGCGCTATGGCGGCCGAGTCCAGTAATAACAGTAAACGGCTGCTGTCGGGCCTTGTCAGATCGAAACTCTCCAAGGCCAGTCCACCACGCCTGGACTCTTTGACGAGCAATGCGCACACCGTCCTGCACGTAGACGCCATGCAAATCGACGGAGGTCGACGAACTCTGCTTGTCGACGAGTAGATCAGCCGCCGTTGACGTAGCATGCATCTCATATCGTGCTTGTTCTCTCGCTCGCTCGGCATAGTATCCTGCTGCCTGACGATAAAGTGGATTTGAGGCACCACGTCTGTTCAACAATGCTGCTGAAGACGCTGCCTCACGTTTGGCTCGATTGTATTGGCTGGCTCTCTCAGCAGCTTGCGCGTACGCTGACGGCCCGGCGGAAAAGCTCGTGCGTGTTGTTACAGGTCTGGCTAGCTTAGATTTGCCTCGCGTAACCGTCTCAAATCCTTCAATATCCTCTTCCGGAAGTGGCGTTAGTTGATAGCTAACATCAAGCTTCTGGGTCCATGGATTCTTGACAAAATGCTTGCTAACAAGCGCGGCGATATCGTCTGATTCCTGAGAGATGGAGCCAGTGACCTGAACGATTGTCGACATGTACTTTTCCGGGACGTTTTGATACTTCTGGGCGAGTTCTTGCGCATGATTCTTTCCTTCTTTGTCCTGAGTCTCAATGCCCTGCGACATATATTGATCTAGAATCTCAACTGCTGTAGCGCCACTGGCACAGCGTTTGTTGTAATATATATCGGAGACCACGCCAAATGGCAGATCAAGTCTATCGGCCAGATAGGCGATCTCATCTTGACCTATGCTTGGCAATCAGTTATCCTCAGAGAAAACAGTTGGTAAGAGAACCTACGTTTCATCTCCTTCAAGTCATCCGGAGAGGGAGAAGAAGTTCCGCTGCCAGATGACGGAGTTTCGTCCCCAAGAGCTTTTATGCACTTCTTCTTGTTCTTTTTCTTTTTCTTCCCAGTAACCTCATTGGGCTCGAAGAACCCATCTATGCCCTTCTGCTCTTGTCCAGTTGATTTGAGGTACTGAATATTCAGGAGATCATCAAGCGCGGTCTGAACGTCCCCATTCGCCTTTTTCAGGGAATGTCTGATGTCAAAATCCTTAAGCTCGCTAAACATGCTTTGAAGGAGGAGAACCTTATTCTCCTCGCTATCATCATCAAAGGAAGTAAGTCGTGGTATGGAATAAGGCGTGCTTGCTGTTGTGGAGGTTTGATCGCTGGTAGAGGTGGTGTCTGTGTCATGAGCGCGCGAAGCCTGCTGGCTACTTGTCTCGACTGTGCTCTCATCGCCATTCGTATCTTCAGGCGCGTTTGAAATACCACTTGGGTTGAATCCAGTTGCTTCTTCTGACGTGGCATGTTGGGCGAGGCCCTCTAGGACAGCCTGAGCCGACTGGTATTGAGAAGCTTCTCTGAGGTCATGGTCGCTGGCGATGGCAACTACGAGGGCTTCGTCCAAAAGTGATCGGAATTTTTCCTATGAGATCACATATCAGCCTGATCCTTATCATCTTTAAATACTACACAGGCGCAATAATGTATAGACATATCTCATGGCCATTCCCGTAAAATCTGGGCTGAGCCACATCTGACCACGTACTTAGCTGCCTATAACATGGCAACTGTATCTATACGTATCCAAGCCAGCGCAACTATAAACCACCTACCACCAGCTTCTGGACAAGATCTTCTGAAGTTTCGTCGGGCATTGTGGGGGAGGGGTAGTACAGTGAGGTTGGAGATGTTGGGTTTCGGAACAGAGCATGATATACTTTGAGATCTCACAGACGAGAAAAAAAAATTACGATGTCGCTAGTTGTCAAAAAGTTTCTTTGTCTTTTTTATAATGACGTTAGAAGAGTTGGGCTGACTGAATGACGCATCGAAAAGAGTCGGTGTTTTTCAGCCTCGCAGCTCCAAGGTGGAGTGGGTTGAAGATTCTTGGCCATATCACGTGCGCAGCTGGCTTGCAGAGTCGTAAGTAAATGATAGTAGCCACTTATTAGGTGCCTACCTATGCATGGGCGTTGAGATTCTTCAAGCCATTGAGTCTATTCATTGTTGAATCTGCGTGTCTTTCAGTCAGATTATTAAATTTTATGCGGGTCCATCCTGTGTGAAAGATTAGGGAGGTTTGAGCGACTGAAGAGCTATTGTAAGACAGCAGCGAAAGTTGAGACACTTGCCCTTTGAGTATTTTGTGGCTGACTAGGGGATAAGCTTATGTCAAAGGTTCGTTTGATGCACAATCCATCATTATATTAATACCCGTAGGGAGGATGTCTTCCTATTCTAATCTCTTGCCTCTGACTTGAGACTCTCTTGGCTGGTTGATAGCAAGAATACCAAGTTTCAAGGTGCATTGTGATCAACTCAACCAACCCGATTTAAAGGGTAATTCTTTAACTCATCATTAATAAAATTCGCTATTATACGCAACCAATGGACCTAACTAACGCCTGGAATAAGTTTGCATGATTCATGACTGTAAGCTCACGCGACGGCCTAGCTCAACCCCAGTCTTAAACCCGGCATCTTGCAGCGCATGAGCCACTAAGTTAATCGCGCCAGCGAATTACAGACAAGTTTAGCCAGCAGAAACCAATGACGCAGATCAGTCGTGACCTCCATCCTACAGTACGCCCGCCACTGAGGTGTGATCCAAGCTTTGTACCCGTCACCGAGCTACGACATCACTATCCATACCTGCCTCTCATTTGCACCGTTACGGTTGCGCCTGTTTTGTCGACGCGTCGTCTTTTGAGTTCTCCTCCATCCGAGACACTATTCTCAACTTCTCCATCCTTCACAATCGTGCAATCTATTATGATTGTCTCCCCAACATCTTAACCACCGTCGCACGCTTATCGTCGCATCGTACGTCAACTTGGGAGCGATAACCACACTGGCCATCGATCGCGACCGAACCGGCCTACGACTTCAGATCTATCTACCGCCGTGTGCGGCCCCATCACCTCGAGATGCATCAACGCATCGTGCCTCGGCTCGGGGCTGTAGCCGTGCTCTTGGCCGGCTTCGGTCTCGCTGAGCAGTATACCCCAAAACACGAAGCTGGACGATGCGCCTTCCGCGGCCATTGCGGGAAGCAGAGCTTCTTTGGAAAAGAGCTCCCGTGTGTTGATAACAGTCTGGCTGAAGATCCCGATCAAGAGCTTCGCAATGAACTTGTCGAACTTTGTGGCGAGAAATGGAGAACCGGACCAGTCTGCTGTAGCCTGGAACAAGTGAGCAAATCCCACGGGCCTTGATGTGCTCTCGTACTAATACTATGCCTCTAGGTTAAATCACTCAAATCCGAGCTTGGCACCCCAAGCACCCTTATAGGCTCTTGTCCTGCGTGCAAAGACAACTTCTTCAACCTATTCTGCACATTCACCTGCTCTCCCGACCAATCTCTCTTCATCAATGTGACCGGCTCCGCCTCCAAGAATGGCAAGCAGCTTGTCACAGAGCTCGACCAGCTCGTGTCCGAGAAGTATGGCTCCGGCTTCTATGACAGTTGCAAGGAAGTCAAGTTTGGCGGCGCAAACAGCAAGGCCATGGACCTAATTGGTGGCGGCGCTAAGAACTATTCCGAAATGCTGAAGTTTCTCGGAGACAAAAAGCCCCTGGTCGGCTCCCCCTTCCAGATCAACTTCCCTGCCGAGTATCCTGACCCCAAGCTTCATGCTTTGGACATGAAACCGAAGAAATGCAATGACGAGGACCCCGATTATCGTTGCGTTTGTGTCGACTGCCCTGGCGTGTGTCCAAAGCTCCCGGACGTCAAGGACTCCAAGTCTTGCAAAGTTGGGCTTTTGCCCTGCCTCTCGTTCGCATCCATCTTCGTCTACAGCTTCCTCCTGTGTGTCCTGTTCATCGGCGTTTTTGGCCATGTCGCTTGGAAAAAGTATCGGCAGCATCGTGTTGAGAGGACCAGACTACTCCACGAATCCTCGCACAGCGATGACGAGGATGAGGGTGGTCCAGTTGACACAGAGGCGATGCGCGAGCGCCCAACTAAGAGGTACTGGGTCAACGACCGGTGTGACAGGGCATTTTACCAACTCGGTCACGTCGCAGCTCGTTTCCCTGGTTGGTGTATTGGGCTCAGTGTACTCTTTGTTGGGATCCTAAGCATTGGCCTGTTCCGCTTCGACCTTGAGAAGGAACCTGCACGCCTTTGGGTAAGCCCAACTTCTGCAGCTGCACAGGAAAAGGCCTACTTCGACAACAATTTTGGGCCCTTCTATCGTGCGGAAAAGGTCTTCCTTGTAAACGATACCAACCCCTCTGGACCAGGACCCGTGCTTAGTTACGATACACTGAAGTGGTGGATTGAAGTCGAAGAGAGCGTCAAGAAGATCGAAAGTCCTGTCTACGGCAAATACTTTCATGACCTATGTTTCAAGCCTTCCAACGATGCCTGTGTTGTGCAGTCTCTCTCGGCCTACTGGTACGCAAAGGGCGGACTTGACCCCAAGTACTGGAAAGAGGACATCCGCGCTTGCGCCAAAAGCCCCGTGGATTGTCGACCAGATTTTGGGCAGCCTATTGAGCCTACCATGATTTTTGGTGGTTACGATGATGATGTGGTGGAAGCTAAAGCCATTACTGTGACCTGGGTCGTTAACAATGCCCAAGAGGGAACTGATGCCATCGCAAGGGCTGTGGACTGGGAGAATTCCCTCCGTGATCGACTGCTAGAGGTTCAAGAAGAAGCCAAAGAGCGCGGCCTTCGTCTATCCTTCAACACTGAAATCAGTCTGGAGCAGGAACTTAACAAGTCAACAAACACAGACGCCAAGATCATTGTAATCAGCTACATCGTCATGTTTGTCTACGCCTGCATGGCGCTTGGCACCCCCCTCAAGCATATCTTCCGCAACCCTGCCGTCCTTTTGGTAGAGTCCAAAGTCACGCTTGGCTTCGTGGGCATTGTGATTGTCCTCATGTCGATTATCGCATCCATCGGTTTCTTCTCCTGGGTTGGCCTCAAAGCTACGCTTATCATTGCCGAGGTCATACCCTTTATTGTTCTAGCTGTCGGTGTGGACAATATCTTCCTCATCGTTCATGAACTCGAGAGAGTCAACATCAGCTTCCCAGACCAGATGGTCGAGGAACGGGTTGCCAGAGCTCTTGGCCGCATGGGACCCTCTATACTTTTCTCTGCCCTTACAGAGACTATAGCGTTTGCTCTCGGCACGGCAGTTGGCATGCCAGCAGTCAGGAACTTCGCTGCCTATGCTGCAGGTGCCGTTCTTGTCAACGCAGTGCTTCAGATGACCATGTTTGTCTCGTTACTCTCGCTCAATCAGATGCGAGTCGAAGACCATCGTTGTGAATTGTGGCCTTGGTGGCAGATTACTAAGGCGAGGATTCACCTCAACGGTACCAACGGCTACGTTCAGGGTGGCAGCCGTGGCTCAGACATGGCTGAGGAGAGCTTGCTCCAGGTCTTTATCAAGAACACGTATGCCCCACGTCTTCTCGGGAAGAAAGTCAAGATTGCTGTTGTTACCATCTTCCTCGGACTGTTCGCCGGTGGACTGGCGCTTTTGCCGAAAATTCAGGTTGGTCTTGACCAGCGCGTTGCCATCCCCGATGGGTCTTACCTAATCCCCTATTTCAACGATCTGTACGATTACTTGGAGACGGGACCTCCAGTATACTTTGTCACGCGTGAAGTCGATGCCTCCAAGCGGGAGCAACAACAACAGATATGCTCAAGATTTACTACTTGCCAGGATCTTTCACTCACCAACACACTGGAGCTCGAACGACAAAGATCGGATATTTCTTACATATCTTCGCCAGCTGCTAGTTGGATCGACGATTTCTTCCTGTGGTTGAATCCGATTTATGATCAATGCTGCGTGGAACACGGCCAGACCTGCTTCGCGGATCGTAAGCCAGCATGGAACACCACACTTTACGGCATGCCTGAAGACGAAGAATTCATTCATTACCTCAAGAAGTTCCTTTCGAGTCCTACTGGTGATGAGTGCCCTCTTGCTGGTCAAGCTGCGTATGGTCAAGCGGTCGTCCTCGACGCTGAAAGTACCCATGTCAAATCCACACACTTTAGAACTGCGCATACTCCTCTGAGGAGTCAGGAAGATTTCATCGCCGCATACTCTGCAGCTCGCCGCATCGCTTCTGACATTGGAGAAAGGACTGGTGCAGACGTGTTCCCGTACAGCGTCTTCTACATCTTCTTTGACCAGTATCTCAGCATCGTTCCTCTGACGGCCGGACTTCTATGTGCTGCGGTTGGCATAATCTTCATTGTCGCGTCTGTACTTTTGGGTTCACTACTCACAGCGCTTGTGATTTCCGTCACGGTTGTGATGAGCGTCGTAGACATTATGGGGACCATGGCTTTGTTCAACGTGTCCTTGAACGCTGTTTCCCTGGTCAATCTCATCATCTGCGTCGGCATCTCTGTTGAGTTCTGCGCTCACATTGCCCGGGCATTCATGTACCCCTCACGCACAGTGATGGAGGGTAATAGCAATGCCTTCCGTGGCCGTGATGCCCGAGCCTGGACTGCTCTTGTCAATGTTGGCGGGTCTGTCTTTTCCGGCATCACAGTCACCAAACTTCTGGGTGTCTCTGTACTCGCCTTCACACGATCAAAGATTTTCGAGATCTACTACTTCCGAGTTTGGTTGTCCCTTGTCATCTTTGCCGCCCTCCATGCCTTGGTCTTTTTGCCTGTTGCGCTAAGTATCGCTGGCGGTCAGGGCTATGTTGACCCAGAGAGCGAAGGAACCGCTGCCCAAGACTTGACCGATAGGAGATGGCGAGCTATAAGAATCAATGACAACAGCGACTCGGAGGATGAGTTTTAGTCTTGCCCGCGCCTCTTTATGCAATCCAGAGTCTCACCGCCTTCTCAATCCTCGGAGAACTCTATCCAGAACAACAGGGCAAGATCTTCATTAGCAACCGTTCAAGAAGAGGAGGAAGAAAGCAATCGAAGCGATAGCAGTAGTTCAAGGAACATTCGAGGACCGTCCAGCTGTTCAGGATTCCTGTCCTATCCTAAATGCCCAGCCCATCGGGGGCAAAAACATGGTATAATTTCAAAGTAACCAGTGGAGGTTGGTTCAAGCGCGCAAGTGCCGGATATCATAATTATAGAACCAGAAGAAGCTGCTAATGAAGAAACCACATCGCCTGTATCTTCAAACGCTGGGCCTATCGAAGACGAAGAAGAATGGGGCCCTTTTCAAAACAGATCCACGAGGCGTTTCCAAGAACAGTTTTTAGAACGACCAGAGGCAGAACAACATAGACTTGGTTCCATACGCATGGCCCAAAGTTCGCCTACCTGGGAGAACGTGAAGCTGTTCATGGGCAGGGAGCACTAAGTTTCGAGAACTATAAGCGTCCTCGGAGCTACACCGTTATCGTTGGAGTAGGAACAGCAGTTTGGCGAAACGGCATTCATAAATGACGCATTGATTTCTGGGTGTTTGAGGGCGCTGGTATCATTAGTTCGATCTAGATGATAACTCTCTTTGGCGATTACACTAGTTGTTTTTCTATCCAAATAATATCAGTGTTTAAACTTGGCCTTGTTTCTGGCCTATTGATGGAGAAGCAGAGTGACTTTCGGTCGTGATAGCAATACTTGACAGATAGCCGTGGCGGCAATATGTCATGTCATGTAACATGTTTTTGGATTGCTCTTAAGGACGGCTTTCTCGATAGATTTCTGTCTTTGCGTGAGTTTGCCTTCTGCAAGGGTTCGCGATATGTATGCTACGTTCTCTTTGCTACTCCTGAGGTCTATGGCACGGCAGTTTGCCATTGGTTTCACAACTCATTATTGAAAGTAAACTGGCTATAAGCAAAGCGACGGGTGCAATGAATGTTGGGAGAGGCACTCCATCGTCTAATGCTAGCATCAAATCTTTCTAGTGAGGCTTTGAACCTCAGAGGGTGTACTATCTCCAGGTTATGTTCTTGTTTTATTAATATGCCCAGTGCTATAACACAAGAACCTTTCTGAGGTAATTCTATAAGACTTATAAGGTCACAGTCGAGTTGAAGGAGAGATTATTAAGTCATGAAAAGTATCATTTTACACGACTAAGTTACGATTGCTCGGCTACTTTGGTGTCTATAATTCACATCCTATGCCACCCTTGAGAGCGTCTCGCTTCTCTCTCAGAATATTGGCCGTATCGCCAAACTATACTTCAGTATCCTATTCGAAACCATTTTTACCCTCTTTACTTTATTGCCGACGATAGACAGAAGGGTGGCAACCCTCTCGCCAGGGCCTTCCTAGCCACTTTGCCGTGGAAACAGGTTCACAGAAAGGAGGGATGCTTTCATCCCGGTCACTTCTTGCAGTGGTTTGCCAGCCGCTCGTTGTGGTTGCCTAATTATATGTTAGCCAATGGTTAGTGTTGGTATTAGAGCAGAAGTGACTTGCACTGGGCGGAGGTGAAGCCTGAGTAGCTGAGGAAGTGTAAGACGAAGAGAAATGGCAAGACAGACTGGAAACCGGAGGAGTAGTGGAGGAATGAGCAGTGTTGAAAGTCCTGGACTCTTCGATACACTTTCGTACACGTTCCTTAAGCTCCTTGAACTTGAGCAGGACTGGGTCACAGTCGTCATCGACATATATGAGAAAGTCCTCAGGAGTGTTATTCTCTTTGTTCTTTGAGGAAAACATTGCTGTCGTATTAGAGATTTGATTGGATGAGAGATTGGTGTAATGTGAAAGGGGTTGATATAAGTGTGGTAGTGGAGCTATAAGAAGAAGAGTATTTAATTAATTGACGGAGGATGAATGACAAGAACCCGAGCCAAGAGGCATAGGGGTTCCTTTATATAGGGCCTGTGATAAAAAAAAATATGATATATGCAAAAGGTAAACCTTCCAATTATGACTCTTTGCTGCACCTGCACTGTGCGCCATTGCGATGAGTGTGAACTCAGTGGGACAATGCAGAACTCTCTTGTTGTTTTACTTTATCTTCACTGCACAAACACATACCTACATGAGTCACTTTACAAGCGAGTTAGGATAAGCCGAACAAAACTCCTCAAGTAAACACAATAGTCTACGGATACACAGATCTAAGCCGGCGGCAAGAACGAGGCAAAAAGGCCGCCTTGAATCACAGCATACATGGTGATGAACACAACCGCCCCATAACCCAAGCTCTGCTTCTGCTTCTGCTTGTCCATGAGGTGCGAGGCTACCCACCAGTACCAGACGGGGTATCCTGACGACAAGCGGCTGATGATCTGGACGTGGTAGTTGGTGATTGCCAAGACAGCAAGCAGCGTCTGCACTGCTGCGAGAGTCTGCACCAGCAGTCTGCATTGTTGATCTGTGTCTGGCGTCATAGCTCGAAGACCTCGAGAGGGCTCGCGCAGGATCTCTGTTCCTGACTTGATGAGGAGCACGAGCATTGGGGCAGCAAGGAGGAAGAGCGGGATTTGGTTGGGTGTCCAGTATTTGAGGAAACCAACGTCCCTGTCTGTATTAGTTGTTGATGCATTCATAGTTAGGGGAAGAGCATACCAGTATTCCTCTTGGACAAATGTATAGATGCTTGGAATACGACGTCCACACCAAGGCCGCAGCTCTCGTTGGACATCTGGGACGTTACAGTATCTCATCCAAGCCAAAACTTGTGGTGCAATAAACCCGATAGCAACCAAAACTCCACCGATGATGGGCGCAATCAACCTTAGAAACTTGGAGAAGGTAAACCCGTCAAGGAGGGCCAGCAAGCCCTTGACAGCTTCCACGGCAAACAAGGCGCCGCCAAAGAGGCCGTTGCTTCGAAGTGTGCAGGAAAGTCCATACAAAAATCCTGCTCCAACCACGGCAACGTTGCGCTTCAGTGAGTCAGGGCTACTTTTAAGGCTGGTAGCAAAGAGTAAATTTCCCAAAAAAGACAAACATGAAAAGGCGCTTTCTGCGTATGGCGCCGACAGGAACAGCCCGGCGGGCGATAGGATATGTACAACCGAGGCCAGATACGCAAGCTTTCTGTCATTGCATAAGACCATGGTAAGTTGATACAGAGCTAGAACAGCGACGAGATGAGAGGCGTGCGAGATGGCAATGGCAGCAAGAGGCTCCCAGACTTGAAACCCCCATAGACCACCTATGCTACGCACGGCAGCTGGCAGTCCAATACCAAACGCCCACTCCTGCTCATACACCTTCCACTTTGCTGCGTCGTGCATGAAATACAGCGCGTCCCATCTTGTTAAGCGTGTAGCAAGAGCAGGAACGGGCGTTGTCGCGCCGTGGACCACGTCGAAGAAGAGAGAGGTGGAGGTGTCGTAGTCGGGGCCTACAGACGCGCCGAGAGCGACGGAGAGGAGCAGGCCCTTCCAGGCGGTGAAGGCGGCTTTCAGTGAGAGGATTGGGTGAGATTCGTGGTTGAGGAGGCTCATATTGAGTCTTGTTGTTGAATGAGTGTATGTGTAGTTGGTGCTGTGAGGTTGGGTGAATGCCCAGGGTAACGTGGGGCATTGAAATATAGGGACACGCTCACTACCTGATGAGTTGAGACGGTCATATATAAGCTCGGCTCAGCACAATAAATAACATATTCCATATGTGAGTCATTTACGGCTTGTCACGATGTTCTAACGAATCTATACTACATTTTTTACCTCTAGACAAATAATGCTCCTGTGCCTACTTCACCGGGTAGAAATCAGTGCTCCCCCTCCCAGAAAACATTGAGTTGACTAACCAACTTCTTTCAGCACTCAAGTAAGCAGACAACAAACCATGCTGGATTATCACCAGGTCTCCAAAGCATGCACCCTTGATCCTGTGCATCTTTATACATAAACATATCAAATTTGAACGATTCCAGGTTATAAAGCATCATGTCACGAGATTGAGTTCAGTCCGTTGCCTTACCCTACACTGACTGTTAAGCTTCTCCTTGAGTTATACTCACTCCATCCTTCGAAACCCGGCAATCTCAACTTACAAACCTATTTAACAATATCGCTTCAGTTCAAAATTGAACATAAATGACACCAGATGAAAATACGGCATCGTCTTCCCGGCTGCGGCCCGGCGAATTTCCCCCTCCAATAGCCATCCCTCCTCTCACTTTACCTCACAAATTCACCGTCATCGTCCTTCACGGCCGTGGCTTCAACGCCGGGAAATTCCACTCTCCGCTGCTTGCATCTCCCTCTTCTGACTCATCAATTTCTTTTCATCAATCACTTCCGCATGCCCGCTTCGTCTTCCCCACCGCGCCTCTCGCCCGAGCAGTCAAGTATCGCCGCTCCCTCATACACCAGTGGTATGAAGGTACCGGCGACTGGGAGCCCGAGGCACGCGGAGACATGCGGCCTAGTGTAGAACGCATCCATGAGATACTACAGCACGAGATAGAGATGCTGAAGGGTAAGGCGGGGAAGGTGGTGTTGATGGGATTTAGCCAAGGTGGCGCCATGTCATTGGTGAGTTGGTTGCTCTGGCAGGGAGGAACCCTGGGAGCGGTGGTGATTCTGAGTGGTTTTATGCCCTTGGCTGACAGCTTGATGGCTGGAGACAAGGAAGATGAGTTGTCTGAAGATGAGCTATTCGAGAGGGGTGATGAGAAGGACAAGAGAACTTCATTGCAGCAGGCCATCGACGAGCTTCGAGAAGAGGCGGAACTTGATCCTATACTGCCGGCTAATTCCTTCCCTTTTCTGAAAACTCCTGTGTTCATGGGGCATGGAGAAAGGGACCAAGACGTCGAATATTGCCATGGCCAAGGGGCAGCTGCGTTCTTAGAGCGTATAGGAGCAGACGTTCAGCTTAAGACCTATCCGAGCTTGGCACATTGGTACTGTCCCGAAGAATTAGGAGATATAGTCCAGTTTTTAAATCAACGACTAAGATTGTAGAATTGTAAATATTTCAGCGCCGACAACTTCAACTTTCTTGTACAATAGTCTGTTTTAAATGTCTCATAAATTCATGATACCTCCCCCCACCCACAATAAAGGCACTTTGGACATACGGTAACAGATCTTCTAACCCAATGCTTTTTAAACCACCCATTAAATCTTCTCGCCTTCGAGGATGACCTTGGCCTCGTCCGAAGTCCACCAACTCACACCCTTCTCACCAGGGTAGCTGAATCGGTCCATGCTCTCTGGCTTCATTTCGACACTGTAACCAGGCTCCACAGGAGTGGTATAGTATCCGTCCTTGATCACAGAGGGATGGAAGAAGTGCTCGTGGAGGTGATCGACGTACTCAAGCACGGAGAGCTTGCCAGAGACGACGACGTAGTCGATGGTGCTCAAGTGCTGTGTGTACTCGGGGAGACCGACACCACCAGAGTGAGGCACGATAGGCACGCCAAACTTCTTAGCCATGAGGAGAACAGCAAGAACCTCGTTGACACCACCCATGCGGCATGCGTCAATTTGGCAGACGTCAATGGCGCCGGTCTGGAGGAGCTGCTTGAAGATGACTCGGTTCTGGCACATCTCACCAGTAGCGACACCAATGCCGTAGGGTTTGAGGGCGTCGCGAACAGCCTTGTGACCGAGGACATCATCGGGTGAGGTGGGCTCCTCGATGAACCAAGGCTTGAAGTCGGCCAACTGCTTCATATACTCGATGGCCTCAGGAACAGACCAGACCTGGTTGGCGTCTGTCATGAGCACATTGCCCTTGTCGTAACCAATGACCTCACGAGCAATGCCCAAACGCTTGCGGTCGCGCTCAATGTCACCGCCGACCTTGACCTTGAAGTGTCGGTATCCCGCACTGAGAGTCTCCTCAAGCAAGCTCTTCATCTTATCCTCGCCGTAGCCGAGCCAGCCGGCACTTGTTGTGTAAGCGGGCACGGCACGGTTGTTGAGAGCCTCCTCGAGACGCTTGGACTTGGTGGGCTCCTGCTCTTTGAGCAGAGCGATGGCCTCTTCGGGGGTGATAGCATCGGTGATGTAGCGGAAGTCAATGCAGCTGACAAACTCCTCGGGGCTCATGTCGGCAACGATGCGCCAGACGGGCTTGTCGAGGGTCTTTGCCCACAGGTCCCAGACGGCGTTGACGACGGCACCGAGGGCGAGGTGGATGACTCCCTTCTCGGGGCCGATCCAGCGGAGCTGGCTGTCGTTTACAAGATGTCGCCATGTCTGACCCCAGTTTGCGACGAGGGATGAGAGGGTCCTGCCCTTGAGGCGCTCGGCGACGTGGTTGATGGCTGCGCAGACGATGTCGTTTCCACGGCCGATGGTAAAGGTCTAGAAGGACGAATTAGCCACAACTGAGAGGTGCTGGAGTAAGATTGGGTCGTTGACCATTCCGTGACCGGTGTATTTAGAGTCAGTCTCAAGGATGCAGTAGGCGGAGGAGTAGTTGCCGGCGGCGTTCATGGCATCGGAGCCCGTTCCGTCGAGAGAGGTAGGAAAGCGAACATCGCGAGTCTTCCAACCGGTAATTGTGATTTCACCCATAATTACGGTTTATCGCGTAGTTTTAATTGTGGTTGTAGCTGTAGTTGTATAAGAATGTAAAGCTCAGTGAAGCATGAGGGACAGCTGAGGTGGGGTGAGTTCAGAACGCGGGGGAGGGGGAAGCAATCGGAGGTTTTAGAGAGATTGGGGAGTTATGATGAGACTAACACCTCGAAAAAAGAGGATGAAGGAGAAGGTAGAGACGTGAAGACTATAGTGAACTCAATTGAGGCTAAACTGAAACTGAGGCCGGTGTCATGCTTTATACCTTCTCCCTCTCGTCGGCTCCTTTTTTTCTCACACTCTCATGAGACCTCATACATCGTTAAGATGTGGGGTAGAGAAGCGTCGAGATACCATGACGACCAGTTCCACAATCTCTGATTGATGGATAAACCTTCTCGGCCCATTGAAACCCCCATGGAAATCAGTTCCTAACGATCTGTATCATGAGAAGCTGGCCATCACCGGCACGCTCTTGCCGGTAGATACTGTGCCTACCTTTGGGTTGAAGAGGGGAGAGCCGCAATTGGGGGTGGGCGTTGGGGGATGTTTGTTAAGGGGATACCAGTGAGTACTTGGTTTTCACCGAGTTCCTCATTTTGTGTTAGGTACCTGTAGATGATTGTCTACTCAGGTTAGACCAACAAACCCCCGCGACCCGCCCCCGCTACGATTTGACCCCGTGTGTGAAAAAGTGAGGTTCCCCCGCGGGCAGAGTCTCGAACAGTAACTACTAATAATGGACATCCAATGATCCATCTGGTGACAAGTGATATTGGAAGGAGTAAATGACCTCGTGACTGGAGGTCGGTTTGAGCGTTATTGAGCCTATTAGGTAGCTCTTTTTTCCCATCGGTGTTGAAGGTTGACCCCACGATACGGCCCCGCGATCAGATCCGAGTGCCCCTCACTAGATAACATAAGATAGACAGAGAGGACGGGAGGTTTATCGTTATGATTGTTATTTGGACTGGAATATCAGTCTATATTTTATTCAAGATATAAAAACGTATACTACATATTTGACTCTGTCTGGTATGATCATGATTGAAACGAAACACCTTGTGCAGCCCATACAGTGCTCAGTACCATCAGCACGCGATTTAGGCACTGTGCCGTTTGCTCATTGCCGATGGAGGTCAACTTGTAAAGTTCTTCTCTTCCGTTCATCGCAAACATATAACTAATGGGTCCCCAAAAAGGATCTTGCCGGTGGCCTTATTTCTACGTCTTGATATGTCTTAATTCGTGGTGATGAAGAAATTCAAGATCGCATTATTACTTTCGGCTGGTCAGGGAGGCAGCCTGCATTTCTCAATATGCCTCGGTACCCCGAGCCACAACTCCGCGCACACACAACTGGAATTCTTGCCCAACAATGACATGACATGACATCGAAATAATAACCAGCAGCCCATCAGCCCGGGACACGACACGTTGGTTGCAGATGGGTGACTACTAAATACCGGTTACCCCTCCCATTCCCATTTGTGAGCTCAGGGTCTCTGTCTCCCCAAGTTTGATAGAAACACGTGACATCAGTCAAGCAACCTATGTTAGATTTAACCCACGCGACGCGCCAGGGCCATACGGGTTGTCAACCGTTGCACGCTAGGAAACTTCCCAGTATCAAGGTGTTGCGGCATACAGGGTCCTGACTATCAGTGGCTTCACCGCTGAAGAGCGGTGGTCCGAGTTCTTCTCATTGGGTTCTGGAACAACACAAGACAAGCAGATCCTTCAATCTTGTCTTGTTACACGCTGTAGGTACCCGGCAATTATGTTGAATCTTGTTTTCGTGCAAAATACCACATCAAGTTCAGCACCGCGGATCAACTCCTTCATCGGGTTACAAACCCTCTCGGTTCCCAGCTCCTCTCTCTTCCGGCCATCCCATAGCCCAGTCAGTCCAGCCCTGTTCGCTACCTACTATGTACATACCAAAAGTTGCAGGTCAGCGAATCCCAGCTTTGGTGATCCCTGTCCCCAACCCTTTTTGACGGACGGATACAATCTCTATCGGGTGCCAGCTGGGGCTCTCGTGGTCCTTGCTCGACCCATGACGTGGGTATTTCTTCCACCTCGTGGCCCTTTGATTGGACTTGCAATTTAACCTGCAGGTCGATGCCACTTGGGCCAGGGAAGCGGTAAGGCCTTGGATGGTTCAACTCTCGGCTTTACTACGTACATAATAATTACTACGACCTGTTCTTGGTCCGCTGTACAATTGCTTTTTAATCTTTGACATACACATAATACAATACGTATTAATACATAACATACTTGTTCTTCCCAAAACTCATCTTTGTTTTTCCATGGCTGCAACTTTCGTGAAATCAACATACGTGATAAATATCGACCTAGACACACCGAGAGACACACCGCTACATACGACGACTCTTGATTTCTTACTCAACGCGCCCTTGACGACGATCTACGCTTATCACTCATCTTGCATTTAATGCTACATACTAAAGTTGCGGCTCTTGCGACTCATCTCTACGACCGATCATGGAGAACACTCTTGCCAGAAGTCACAGTTTAAAGCCTCCAAGGCGTAAGCTTCAGAAGCCGGACCCAAAGCTCAAAAGCCTCAACAAAGCTAAACGTGTTTCTACCGACTCAACCGCCAGCCTAAGCCCTCAAAGCACCCTATCTTCCCCGTCGCAACGTCAAATTCAGAATGGCGCTCCCGATTTAAGTGACTCCAAATGGGATCATTATCTTCGACCCAAGACCATTTTCGCGCCTTCAATCTCAGAGCCGGAGGAACCGTCCGAGCCACATATCGAGTCGACACACGAGCCAGGTCTTGAGCTCAAGTATGAAACCGAACCCGAGCCCGAGCCAAGGGCATTCTTCAGACCTCCTCCGCAAAGACAATCTTCTCAACGCCAAATCCCCGAGTTTCATCATTTGACGCTTCAAGAGCATAGGGCGCGACCGTCATTGGACAGCTCGTCGCTCCCTTCGACAGCCTCAACTACCTCGACTTCATCCATCATGCGACGCCAGGCTAAGACACCGGTCTTCCGGATCGGACAACTAGAGCAACACGCACTTGCACGAAAGGCCAAGGATGCCCCAGAGAAGACATCAAGCGTCGAGCTGATCGCTGATCAATACAACGCCATTCTCGAATCAAGAGAAGGCCCCCCCGCGCTAGAATCACATCTACCTTCACATGAAGCGACATATTCATTCGACCATAGTCCTCTACAGATACCTTCATATGGCGCAAAACGACAAAGCTCACGAACGTCAAATACAAGTTCATATATGACAGCTATACCCCGCCAACTTAGGCCCAGACTCAGATCTGCACCTACTCATGATACGAATGTGGCAGCTGTCGAAGGAGACACCATTTACTTTAAACCCTATTCTTTCTCTCCACCACCTTCTCCTGATCAGACCCCTGGGACCCCACGACACTCCTGGACAGACGAGTTTAGGCCACCATCATCAGCGGGACATTCATTTCAAGAAAACATCAGCCTTCAAATAGCGCTTGATTTACTCACGAGCGAACTATCTTCGGTTGTGGCAGGTCGGCCGCAACGTAACGGGCAGGATACTGCAGCACTGCAGGTCTGGGTCATGATTGAGGCATACGAAAGGCTACGCGATCAGCTGACGAAACAAGAGCCATCGAACGCGGAAGCTCAAAAAGTGGCAACCATGTTCGACTGCTGGTTGGCCTCCCTCTATTCAATTCATTCCTCACTGACGGAAAGTACGCTGCCTAGTCCAATGGAATATGCAGGGTTAGAAGAAGACTTGGACTAGGTAGTTTTGAGGCACGTCATACACGAGGTTCTACCTTTGAACCCGTGTATACAATTACGGATATTGTTGGATCGGCGTTATGGGCGTGGCCAGAGGGCAAACTGGCATTGATAAAAAGCGGCTGGACGGATATAGCTGCGGATGGTAGATACCTGGTGGGATTTGTTTAGCAAGTACACGTTGAATTTACTATTGATCAATTAGCTTGATTTGTTCTATTGGTTTGTGATTATCTTTAGATGAGTTTTGGTAAAGGCCTGAAAGGCTACCACAGTAGCACTGCCTCGTCCTTCCAACAAGAACAGGACCCGAAGGATATAAATAGATTTCATGATGATCTTGGTGATGTGGTTGCATCAGGGGTCGGCAAGTCGAGCCTGGGTCTCAGGAAATACATGATGTAGAGTCTTTCAGTTTCGGTAAATGTTGGCATGGAACTACGAGCAGGTTTTGGTGATGGCTTGCAGCAGAATTGGAGGACAGCTACGACGTTGGCATGGCTATGAGAAAGGAATTGTAGTTGGATAGGTACCTGTAGGCAGTTCTGGCTACTAGGTAACCTTTCCATGTGCACTTATGTTGGTGGATGACGTACCTAGGTACCTAGGTAATGTGACTGCATTGACAAGAGGAAACATTAAGGATTCTGAAGTTTACTGAGCTAATAGTCACTCTCAACACAAGTAGTTGGCCTAGAGAGTATGAGATTATTTATTTAAGACTTAGGGTAGAATATAGGTAGGAGTGATAATTCCCGTGCCTTCAGGAATGCTGAAAGAGGGCGCCCCACCCTAGCTCTAACCTCAATTCGATGCGTCGCGTGAATCGTGAATCTAACATCATTGTGAATCCTGAGCACAATTGACCAATCTCTTTACGTAGCCTCTATATTCGAAACACCATGGATGATGACTACGGAGCTGACGATGAGCTCTTGGCCGCGATGGCCGCCGCTGATCCTGCGCCCGTCGCACGACCAATCCAACAACCTACGCCGGCAAAGATTCAGCAGCCCACGCCGCAACGTCTCGATAAGGCGCCTCCATCTGCCTCTAGTACCGGCCCAGGCGCAGGAAAAGTAGTACAGCCGACACCTCAGGCTCTTCCTCAGAAGCAGTCCGGCTCGACCATCTTGGTATCTCCGCGCCAGCGCGGGAATCCCGTCCTCACAAGCATTCGATCTATGCCATGGGAGTACAGTGATATCCCCGCCGACTATGTCTTAGGACTGGGTACCTGCGCTCTATTCTTAAGGTGAATCGACGCCCAGATATTTCTGCACATGGGCTACATGTTAACACCTCACAGTCTTAAGTACCACCGCCTCCATCCAGAATATATTTACACACGAATCCGAAACCTTCAGGGCAAATACAACCTGCGCATCCTCCTCACCATGGTCGACATCCCTAACCACGAAGCTTCCCTCAAAGAACTCTCCAAGACATCCCTCGTCAACAACGTAACCCTTATCCTCTGCTGGTCCGCCGCCGAAGCCGCCCGCTACTTCGAACTGTACAAGAGCTACGAGAACGCCACCTTTGGCGCCATTCGCGGTCAGCAGCCTTCCAGTTACGGTGAAAAGCTTGTCGAATTCGTCACGGTTCC
This sequence comes from Fusarium continuum, assembly GCA_013184455.1. Classification (NCBI taxonomy): domain Eukaryota; kingdom Fungi; phylum Ascomycota; class Sordariomycetes; order Hypocreales; family Nectriaceae; genus Fusarium; species Fusarium continuum. The sequence continues at coordinate 28,809 of JABCKB010000202.1, read as the reverse complement.
GAGGAGCCTGAACAAGTCGGATGCTGTTGCGGTCGTGAGCAATTTTGGGAGCTTGAAGAATGCCATCAACGCCGACGCGGAGCAGCTTGGTATGCTCAATGGCTGGGGAGGCATCAAAGTAAAGAGGTGGGTATCGGCAGTCGAGGAACCATTCAGAGTTAAAAAGGCTGCAAAAAGGGGTGCAAATGCCTCCGAACGAACTGCAAGACTTGATCAAGCATTGCCTCTTTCCCGTGTGCCTCTTCGAGACATGCCATCTGCTGCGTCATCTTCAAGACCACCCCCCGTAAAAGAAACGCCTTCTACAGCGAAGCCTAATGAGCCAGCGTCGAAACAATTTCAGTTTATGGATAACACCGACGATGAGGATGATGAAGAGGCTATGCTCGCCGCTGCTATCGAGGCGTCTAAGAAGACTGTCCAGGCAGAGGAGGACAACCGCACAAACCAGGCAGATCAGAATGACCAACTCAGTGGAGGTATTGCTGCTGCGTTGGCAAGACTAAGAGAAACTGACTGAGAGACACGACTCGTATAACAAAGTCTCCTGCCTTTCAAGCACATACATATCTGGTCGTTTGACTAGATCCTGGCCCTGAGATGGATGACATCTACACACGTTGCGGTAGACCGTGAAGAAAGTTCGCACAGAAGATTAAAGAATCACTATCTTTGATCCTCCTGAGGAGATGGGCAGCATTCTAGCCTGCCTGATTGTCCTGATAAGGCCTACGCGGTTCAGCTAGAGAGGGCCACGTCTAGGGTCATCGGGGTCAATGGCTAGGTCACACGCATTTTGATAGACGTGGTTCTCGTCACGATACAACTGCGACCAGCGCCTGCACTCCCAGGACTAGGGCAACAGAAGTTATTGCTACAGCCAACGCAATATCGCCAGTGGTCACTGTACCCAAAGAACCTATGTGAACTTTAGATTTAGGGCCCGATGGAGTTGGACAGAGAGCTTCCTCGCATTATAGCTCGAGAAAGAATAGGGGTTCATTGTAAGACTTTTGTTATAAGGATCTGCATGGCATGCAACATGTCAAGACGACAGGTCCTGCAACCTGATTCATCTGTATATACAACATAGACAACGATGAACGTGAAAGCCATAACCTTTTTCCTCCTCTCCTAAGCCCCCTGTTGTTTACCTTGGGGAATCTTTGCCCTCAACCTGCCCAGCTATTGACATTTTAGAGTATGGGGCGTTGCCAACTTATCCTGACCAGCAGACGTTTCCTCGCTGCATTAGCTTCACGCGTGTGGGTAGTACCTTTCAGGAGCAACAGTATTAATTGTATTTGTTCGTTTTGCCTACAGTTAAGAACACCGTTACGAGGCCATCATTCATCAACAATCCAGCTTTCCCACGTATCATTAACATGGACACAAGAATACCCCTCTGCCCAGTATTTCCGCCTCTTTCATTCAAAAGATTCTAGCCATTTCTCCCATACCTTTTCGAAATTGTCCTCCTAAGATCCTCCATCACGCTTAGCGTACTCCTCCTCCATGGCCTCTTCGTAAAGTCGATCAGCCTCCTTCTCGGCCTCTGTCTTGGGCCTCGTCACACCGGCGCCAGTATTTGCGCCAGCGCCGGTAGCAATGCCAGTGCTGCTGTTGTTCTGTTGTTGCGGGGTTTGGGAAGAAGTGGCTGTGGTTGTAGGTGACGCTGAGAAGGCGGGGAGTCCCATAATGCTGGTTTGTGAAGGATTGCAGTTGTATCTGATTATTTTGAAGAATCACCTCCGATTTTTAAGAAGAAGTGCAAATTGTATCGTGAAGTGTGAGAAGTATGTGCTACGTCGTGTAAGTTGCAATATTAAACAGTGGACAGGCTCTTATACAGGTACTACTAATGTGGCAATACCGTGGCGAGTGCGATACGTCACTTGTGGCTGAGCTGCAGCGAGAAAGTAAAGTAAATATGTACTCTATACAGGCAAGAAATAATCACTCAGGAAGGAAAAGGAAGGGAAAAGAAGCTCTAAAGTCTCAGGTAGATAGAACTCTTGTGAGCCCTTAAATCAATCAAGAATAGCAAATGTGAGAGGGAACTTTAATTTACATCGGCTCGTCGATTGACGGGTAGTTGAGACTGCGAGTATAAGCCGAAATAACAGGAACATAGCTGAGTAGCATTTAAAGCTAAGAATTCACTACGATAGTCAATTTGTTTATATCATTCTGACCCGGAAATATATGTAGCAGGGACAGTTTTCTCGCCTGGCTCATGAACGTTGCAGTACAAAGGTTGAGCCTTGATTGGACGCTACCTACGTCACTAAGCTTGTCGATCAGGGCCTTCGTGGTTGTGACATCATCATCTTATCATTTTAGCACTCCCACTTGCGGAATGCATCTCTTGGCGATTATTTACCAAGAAGAAATCTGCGTACTTCTATTAAAGTCTCAGCTGTTAGGCTCAAAGTATAGTAAGTAGTAGACAACAACATCGCGGTGTCGCTCAAGAAGAAGCAACCGTAATCCAGACACCACCATACCTGGATCTTATATGAATAAACAAGGGTATTTTACATCCACCTAAAGTCTCCCGCCTCTCAAACTTAAAAGTCTTTTTGTTAGGGCCCGGCTAGAACTCTCGGGCCTCGCCAATATCGCACACATCGAACACGCCCACTTCGGGGATGCCTCTCTTGCGCAACGCCTCCTTGAGCATCTTGGGCGGCTCCAACACCTCCTCCAGGGTGAGTGCCCAAGTGCCCCAATGTATACCCATCGCGCGCTTGCACTGCGTATCGCGAAAGATCTCAACCGAATCGAATGGGTTTGCGTGCACAGGTGAGAAGGCTACTCGAGGGTAATAGGCACCAATTGGTATCAGGCCGAGATCGAAAGGTCCACGGAACTCGCCAATCTGCTTGAATTGAGGACATCTTGGTAGATGATCGTACTCAGCGCTATAATCATCGGTCCCAGGGGGGAGGCTTGGGACAGATCGGTAGCCCGTATCGCCGCCAAACCAGACCGATTTTTCGCCAGATCGAACGCCCCAAGAACACCAGAGAGTAGTATCGCGGTCCCAAAAGGTTCTTGCCGAGCCGTGCTGACAGGGAAGGCATGAAATTTTAGCTGTGATGTCGCGTGCAATATCGTCCTCCTTGATTGTCACGGTAAGATCGGCTTCCTCCCACCAATCGAGCTCAGTAACGTGGTTGATGCCCGTCTTGCGGAACCATGTCTCTAGACCAAGGCCAACAAAGAATTGTGCGTCAGGGTGGTATCTCTGAACCTCAAGAATGGAAGAGTGCGAAAGGTGATCGTAGTGAGAGTGACTGATGATAACAGCGTCGACAATAGGGATGTCCTTGATATCGCAGGGTTTGGGCGTGAATCGCTTCGGGCCCATGAAAGTGAATGGAGAGCATCGGTCTTCGAAGACAGGATCAAAGAGGACGCGTAAACCCGAAGGGTATTCGACATAATAGCAGGCATGGCCTAGCCATGTCGCACGAAGCTTATCGGTAGTTTCGCGCTCCGCATTCCATTGCGGCTTAACAACCGGTACGTTGGGAGGAGTCAAATCGGGTTTCTTAAGGTCACCAGTGAAAGAGGGCCTAAACTCATCAGCTTCTGGACAGGGAGGCGCTCTTGGCATTACGAAGTCCTCACATACCACCAAATTCTCCGCACCATGGTACCAAAGTTGGGACTGTTTGCATGTGAAGGATAAGGATTCTTGAAGCCCACGAGAGAACCACGCTTGAGCAGATGATGAGGATTAGAAACGGCCTCATCCGGAATGGCAGATCGGCCTGGAATTTTGGAAACGGCAGTAGTTGAAGAGACGGAGCCACTGGACGAGGCGGGCGCGTCCCGAGAAGCCATCTCGGTCGGCTTTAGCTGGGCCGAAGCTGCGTTTGCGGCGGGAGTCATGATGGAGGGTGTTGCGGAGGAGAGGGTCGAGTACGCGGATACGAGAGCTTTAATATTTGTCGTTAATCCAAAATGATAACTGAGTCGACGGATCGTCGGATGAGTACGCGGCATGTGGTACTGCTGCTATGGCCTGTATCTCAAACCGGAGGCTCCGGAGTTGAAGTAGAGTCGTACCAGGCAGGTAGGGGGTAGGTGACAAGCCGAAGCGAACGCGAACAGGGAGGATTGTCAACCATGCGGTGAATACGGAGAAAGTAGAGGAAGAGAAGAAAGAGAGAAGAGAGAAGAAGAGGAGGAGGAGGAGGACAAGTTGATCAACCTTGGGTAGGAAAAGATGGTGGAATGGGGAGAGGTAAGTGAGCTGGGCGAATAAGTGAAGCTATGTCAATTCGAGTATAGGTACAACACCTAGGTACTAGTAGGCAAATTCATTCCTTGCGATCAACAATGGAAGGATCATGGAAGCTACCGAGAACCAACAGTGCCGAGATTAGGTAGCACTGGGGCCCAGAAAGTCTTAACTCTTTATCTTTGTTTTACGGGGTTTTACCAGGCAGAGTTAACCTCGGAAGTTGATGTTAGTTATGTAGCATTACAACAGCAATACGAAAGACATGAGTCCATGACAACGAGACACGATGTACGCGGTAGCACAGCATTACCTAAGGTACCTGTAGGTAGGTGAACTATGCACTACTCCGTAGCACAACTGGCATTAGCACATAACTTCATAGATGACTACACTGTTTTTTTAAAAGAGCATATTCCGCATAGCCTAATGTAAGACATTAATAAACCTTGAACAAGTATACTACTAACGTTAATCACTATTGACAAAACATTCATTTATTGTTCTAGTACCATCTGCATCACTTACACTCGGTTCCCTCACTTTCATAACTGCCCTGTAAGGCCTTTCGGCTCGCAGATTACAACTTCCCGAACCCCCGACCCAGCCTTTAAAGAGGGTCGGTATTCAATGGGCGTCCGGGGAATAAAAAATTCCCGAATGAAACAAAAGACTTCATATCCCGGTCATCAGCTGCCAGATAGTTCTGATATATCCCCATCCTTTTGAAACCTACTCGCATTAATTACCGAATTTACGGTCAAGTCTTCTAACAACCAAGCTTTGGATTGTCGTAAACTAGGTACGATGTCATCAAGCTATCCCTGTCGACAACCTTGGGAAACCCCTGACAAGGTGCTGACATTGCTGACAATCCCTGCCATAGCCATGTGGTGTCCATGCAGCGCGCCTCGTTGTCAGCTCACAATGTGATCTATTCCGTCTTCAGTTGAAAGATCCGTGGTGATGCTTTTTGCAACTATAACTTTCGCAATCAAGGCCAGCTATATCAGATAGGCTTGTGGTATCCATCCTCAAAACACCAAAACAACCAGGTATCTACCATTACTAACATACCGCTCATGCTTAAACTCGCTCTCGTCAAAGGCGTATCCATGGGAAAGAAAAATAGTAGACAGACATGGGCATGGACATGGACATGGACCAGTCAGACACAACTGTTTCCAACCATTTACTCGCTCGTCCAGTCGGTCAGCCAAACGCCAGAAAACAAACAAGAAAGCCGCCCGAAACATCATTCGTAATCATAAGCGTCTTGAAAGATTGCTTCATACGTAGCAGTCATTATATATCGACTTGTCGAGTGTCTTCGCCCATCTCATCGCTGCCAAGCTCCTTCTCAAGCTCGTCGGCCACGAAACCTTCGTAGTCGTCGAGGTTCTTCTGGACGTGAATCTTGAACTTGATGACATCGTTGAGCATCCTGTCGATTTCCGTATGCAACTCTTCACGGAGGGCGTTGGCCTGAAGCACAAGCTGCTCATACCTATTTGTCTGGTCAGTAACTGTTACTTGCAATCGTGGGCTCAGCATCCACTTACTCAATCGTCGTATTGATCTCGCGCTGTTCCAGAATCTGCACATTCTCAGACAAGCCAGCTCGCATGCGCGACAATTCCTTCTCCATCTTTTCGATGTGTGCATCAGAGGCCAACTTCTGCGCTGTTGTCACCTCCTTGGTCTTTTCGTATTCTTCTTCTGCTGCGCGGACACGGTGGTTGAGAGCCTCCACTTCACTACGTCTGTCTTCGATGGCCTCCTTGATGCCGTCTAGCAGGTCGTGATCCTTCATCATCTCCTCCATTGCTGTGCTTCGACGATCAGAGATCTCCTTGCGCAACGACAGGAAACTGGTTCGAATTTGACCTCGAAGATCGAGATTGAGAATGTGGCCTGCTTGATAGCCAGTGGTGGAATCAACTAGGAGACGGTCCGCTGATGATGGGCCAGATGAACCCTTCAAGTTGGAAGATGTGAAGTCCGAGCTATCAGCCACCATGACCTGGAGCTCAAACTCCCTGCCCTTGGCATTGGCTGCTGTTGAAGGGATTAGCGCGATCTGATACGCCATTGTGTTATATCGATCCACCATCTGCTCCAGCTCGTCCAATTTTCGGCTCGCCTCAGATTCTCGTTCCGATACTTTCTTCTTGACTTCTTCTAATCGTTGGCCTGCCGACTCGATGCCCTTCTGCAGCCGCTCCCGCTCCGCAGTCATGCGGTCAATATCCTGCATGCTGATCCCCTGAGCATCCACTGCCTTTTGCAGGCTACGTCGCTCCTCATCGGCCTCTTGAAGCTCTTCTATGAGTTTGTCGAGCTCCTCTTGGAGAACTTGAGACCGGCTCTCGTACTTGTCTGACCTCTGCATCGCCAGAGCATTGTACTCCTCGAACTTGATCTTGTCCTCTTCCATAATCTTGAAGTGGTTGTCGAGAACTGCTGGATCGGGTGTTGACTTTTCCAGATCCTCAATTTCTTTGAGAAGTCGTGTGTTCTCGGCCTCAAGCATCTCGAGTTCAGATATGTACTTTGAGTTGGATCGCTCGAAAGCAGCCGCCATGGACTGGACATGAGGTGCCAAAACGCGTTCAGCCTCTTCATCACCCATATCTTCATCCATGGCCAACCAGTCCCGGTAACCGTTGCTGAGAAAGTCAAAAATGATGCGGTCGCCGCTGACATCGATCCCGCTATCCATGCAAGCATCGTCATATTGGCAATTTAGGTAGCCATCGAGCATCTGGGCCAACTGCATCATCCAGTGAAGAAGGCCGAGGAATGTGCTCCAGTTCTGCCCTCCGACAGCAGCAATCTGACTTTTCGTGATGCTCCTCTCGAACGGGTATCGCATCTGTTTGAGTAAAGGAGGAACCTCCTGGTCAATGTTCTTTTGGAACTTGTGGCTGGGATCGATACGATGATAGAGCCATTGGAACATGTAGTTGAAGTCCTTTTGCGTAGGCGACTTGAGGACATTCTGCGATAAAACGTGTTTCATTTCCATCTCAAAGTTGTGTTGAACCATGTATTCCAAGATCTCCTGTCCGATGCGAGCTTGAAAAGATCGATCCTTCAGAGGTCGCGGGTCGCGGGGTACACCAGCAGGGGCGGGTGTAGTCTGGAAGAAACTCTGGTGACTTGTGGGAGGCGCGGTCGATTGGCGAGGTCGGTACACACTGCTGCGTCGATCGCCTTCAGTAGAAGCACGCTTCGTTGTAGCTCCAGGAGTGAATGTCGCTTTTGGCTGAAACGAGGAGCGCTTTACAGAGGAGAGACCGAGGTCGGCAAGGTTTGTTCCAGATGATGAACGTTGGAACAGAGGCTGATTAGGACGCGGCAGGACAAGGGACTGCCTAGATCCCGACATGGAGCGAACATGACTGCCCGGATAATTGGCACCGATATTGGAGCTGGATCGCTTCATAGTCGAGCCAGGCTGCGGAATGGCGCTGTTTGCACTGATACCACCAAGGGTCTATATTGAGAGTTAGAGAACTGTCCGAGTTGATGCGCGTGAGTAACGGGTGGTTACCAGCCTGGCGCATGAGCTGGTAACAAACAAACGTCGGGGCGTCGCACCTCTCTGGGTCTACGGACGCTCCAAAGGCCCGTATCTTGGGACATGATCTAGCGAAAGGAGCAACACGCGACTGAAATGATATGCATGCGCAATGCAGGCAGATATTATGAGTTGCGGTATACGCGAGCAGGTTGACGGGATGATGGTGTTGATGTAAGGTGGGATGCGAGATTGCGAAGAAGCGTCTGAAAAGTAAGGCAAGGTAGGGTAGGGGAGATGTTGCTCGGCAAGAAAGTAAACAAACCACATATTCGACATGATTGGGTCAGGGGACCTTGACGTGGTCGTAAGTGGGGTCGCGTTGAGCTGGCAAAGACGGGTCATTTCCATGGTGGTCGGCAATTGACAGCAGTACATCACACGTGATCATCGTGGGAGGAAAGAGACACGGGGAGCCGTTATGTAAGTCAGGTAACTTACTTCCCGTGGTGCCATACCTAGCTCAATTGCAAGCCTCGGCCCAGATCGGTCACGCTTCCCGACTCCACGCCTCCACATTCTTTAGTAGACTCCACGGCCCGGCCTCCGCAAACAAGCACATGCATTTTTATCATTTCTATCATCATCACTCAATTCTCTTCAGGGGGTTACTTCTACAAAGCCTTTTCCATTGCGACTCGGGTGATGTGGTGAGAGCCGTCTGACGGCTAAACATCAATCATGGCTATTCGCGAGGATCTTGTCGCCTCTGCAGTAAGTAGACCTGCTTTCGCATTCCCAGCCACCCAACCTATTTTGATACTGAACTTGTGTATACTGACTTCTAAATAGTCACAATGTCAGTCGCTCTCCTGACACAACTTATTGATACTCAGCGCGCCGACTAACCTTTCGTAGTTCTGCAGGACCCGAGTGTCGCGTCGTCCTCCGTCGAAAACCGCATCTCGTTCCTTCGAAGCAAGAACCTAACTCAAGAAGAAATCGATGCTGCGCTATCTCGAACAGGCGGTAGCGCACCCCCAGCTTCCAACGCGCCTTACCCCAGTGCTCCTGTCGGCCCTCCTCCTAACCAGCAATATTACCCCCCCTATCCACAGCATGCCTGGCAACCACCGCCTCCTCCTCCACGAAGGGACTGGAGGGACTGGTTCATCATGGCTACGGTAGTTGGAGGAGTCTCTTACAGTCTCTACTCGCTGGGCAAGGTTTGTTCTTGGTATCATAACGGCCATGATGCCAGACTAACACTCGATTAGCGCTATGTGTATCCTTTGGTAGCTCCTCCAACACCGGAGAAGTTGGAGCAAGACAAGAAATCGATCGACGAAAAATTCGACCGAGCCTTTGTATTGGTTGAGCAACTCGCCAAGGACACGGAGAACCTGAAGAATTCTGAAAAGGAGCGAACCGAAAAACTGGATACAGCGATTGCGGATTTTGAGACAGTCATGACCGACGTTAAAGCTGCCAACAGAAGACGGGAGGACGATGTGAGCCGAATTCGGGACGAGGTCCAGTCTCTTAAAGACGCGATTGCCAAGGCTCTTGAGAACCAAAAGTCACTGGCTGACGGCCGACTGCGCGAGATCAACACTGAGCTCACGAGTCTCAAGACATTGGTCTCCCAGCGAATGAGCAGCAACACCTCGGGCTCCTCAGCCGTGAACTACATGCGCAACTCAAATGGAAGCGCAAACACCAGTGGCAGCGCAACCACTCCTGCTGCCTCTGCTCCCGCTCCTAAGACCAACGGGGAGACGGCCGGAGTCGAATCAACTACTACCACTACAACTGCCATTACTACTCCCGCCGCAGAGGTTCCTAAGCCAACGTTTCCCTCTGCACCTCAGCTCAATCGCTCATCATCGCCCCTTGCCAACATGACGGGTAAGAAGTCTATCCCTGCTTGGCAGATGGCCATGGCGAACCAGAATGACACTTCGTCGACTCAAGTCAAGGCAGACGAGGTAAAGGCGGGCGCAAGCTCCAGCTCTTGAAGTTGCGTGTGAAGATTACAGTTCACTTTAATTGTACAGTATTTTATGCATCTACAGTTTTGGGATAATGGGGTTGGTTGATTAGGGGGGTGTTTGTTTATATGTGGCGGGATGGTACTGTAGCGTCTTATCACCCATTCCATGTCAAACTTCGACCACGCTGTCCTTGAAATCTATTATTACAATATGAAATTTGAAGCGTATTTTGGAGTTTTTGCGTCAAAGATGCTTGCTTTTTCTTCAGCTCGCGTGCACTTACATGCATGCGTTCCCTTGCTCTTCTGCATGCATGCACTCAACCTTGAAGCTATGCAACAATTGCCAATCTGGGCCGAGTCTAGCTAGAGGCATCATAACCCATACACCGCCAGCGCCTTGATGTTCAGTCTCTGGGCCTATTCCCGTTCGGTCGTGGGCTAGAAGACAGACATATTATGTTGTTAGATTATGAACCAATCTTGACAGCTGAGTAATCCTTGATGCCGAGGATCGCTTTCTAATCTCAAGTGCTAGTCGCAGTCGCAACTACATGTCGACGTCACTTGAAGAGAAGAGGCTGCCCCATATGCCGAGGCTCATTGAAATACTGTAGCCGACCATCCAGGTCACCAACTCTTCTGTCTTCGTAACTGGTCGGCACAAAGACGTCGTTGTTGACATGACATATCATATTACGCATTTCAAACATTCTAGTTTTCTGCTGTTAAAAAGAGCAGAAGCACGCTCTAAGAAACCACCAGACGGCGCACTTACATACAAAGTGGCAAAGCAAGAGTGTAATGGATCCCTAGGAACCACCACCATTCCCGACGTGGAGTTTGACGCGGTTCAAAAGTTAAGAGAAGAATCGTAATTGGATCCATTCGAGAAAGCCCACTGAATCTAAATCTGGTGGTTTTGACCCTTTGTTCAGTTGGCTATTGTACTACGACTCATCAACATCCTCAACACATGTTTTATTTTAAAACCTCTCCCTTTATCGCCTACACACCTTAATAGCCCGGTTCTCGATCAGGGTGTGTCTTGACTACTCTGATTGTATCAAGTCAGTGCATTACTTTGACAGTCTCTGTCTTTTTCACTGACATTACGAGTCCGCCGTCGCCGACTGAATCACTTACATCACCACTCACAACCTCAACCCAACTGCAGCATCGACCCTTTTCGCTAGGCAATACTTGACATTTATAACGACATGGACTTTGAAACCGTCCAGACAGTTGTCCCATTACTTCCCCTCATTCTCCGCCAATCCTTATTACACATCCTCAACCTCTCCGACTCGGCCAAATATCTCGACCTTCGAAGCGCCATTATCATCGCTTGTCTCCGCGTTATCTTGATCCCCAAAACTCCTCGCAGTGTAACCTCTGTCCAGCGACTCACGCTTCGCGACCCCGGCATTAAGGGACACATCTGGGTCAGCAAATATGCCAGTCCATCACCTCGGGAGACGTCAATCCGCGATGCCCTCATCACCACCCTCGAACGTCTCGGAGGCTCCACCTGCCGAGTCCCCGTGCCCGATCTGACTGATGTCGAGGCCGAGTGGACCGGATACCGGAGTGGTGTGGCCCGTGGTGCTCCGTTGCCTGACGTGTCGGAGCGGGAGCGGTATCACGGTATGATGCAAGAGTGCAAGCGTCCAACAACAGTTCTGTACTTGCACGGCGGCGCTTACTATCTCTGTGACCCGGCATCGCATCGTCCCACGACAAAGAAGCTGGCGCAATTGACCGGTGGTCGATGTTACTCAGTGCGCTATCGTCTTGCGCCGCAGCATCCATTCCCTGCGGCGTTGCTTGATGCCTTTGTGTCTTACTTCACTTTGTTGTATCCACCTCCGGATGCCTATCACGATCCTGTGCAGCCAGAGCATATCGTGATTGCTGGTGACAGGTATGATCTAAGTCTGAGGGCGAATAAGCCAGTGTATCACGAGTACTGACATGACATTCCATAGCGCTGGCGGCAATCTTTCTCTCTCGTTACTCCAGCTTATTCTCGAGCTTCGCAGACAAGACTCTCTAATCCTGTGGCACGGCGAGTTGCGCCAAGTTCCCATGCCAGCTGGCGTAGCACTCAACTCTCCATGGCTCGACATCACACAAAGCTCCCCAACATGGGAGGCAACCACGCCAACGCCATATGATTACCTTCCCAAACCCGGGACAACGGACAAGCTCACGATACCATCCTGTGAGGCCTGGCCGGCCAACCCACCAAGACGCAACATGTACATCGCCGACGACCTTGCTGCCCATCCTCTGGCTTCATTAGTCATGACCCGCAGCTGGAAGGGCGCGCCGCCCATTTACCTCTGCACGGGGTGGGAGATTCTAGCGTACGAGGATAAGTTCCTCGCACGCAAGCTTGAGGCCGACGGCGTGAAAGTTGTATTTGAGGAGTACGAGGGCATGCCGCACTGCTTTGCGATGATGCTGCGCAATGCTCCCGCCACACCACGGTGCTACAGCGGCTGGGCGGCATTCATACGCGCGGCGGTAGAAGATCCCGGTAGAATCGAGTCGAGGGCTGTCATGGTCAAGGCCAAGACATGTGAGGAGTTGCCATTGCGATTCGATGGGTTGAGCAATGCTTCAGAAGAGGATGTTCGGGAGAGGGTGCTGCAGAAGACGGGATTGGGAGATCGGATTTTGGAAGCGCCAGTGGCTAAGCTGTAGATGGTCGTTTAATATGGACTGGATCATTGAACTGTAAAGACTATGTTAAGCAATTATGATAGATATGTAAGCGAGAGTATCCGTTAGCTAGGCGCTTGGGACTCATATCCTCTGCAGCACATAAGCTACAATTGCATAGCATTCAAATCGTTGAGGCAGATCCTTGTCACTTTCAAGGACCTGTCCGACTCACATGTGAACTCTACTCTGCCCAGCAACTGAAACGTTAGCAACCGGCAGGCTCGGAACTTGCAAAGCCAAGACTTATATAGAGCCAACATCCACATTACACATTACATACATACCGTTTACCACTACTCTGTGCTCCTCAGCAGGCTCAAAAAACAAACATCCTCAAGCGTTGACTGCTTGCTTCACAAGCTGTCTACACTAATTCCGCCCATCTCGGCGCCCGCCTCCACCACTTCGGACCCCCCGAGACCGGCCCGTACCGGACCCACCGAAGCTTCGTCCAAATGTCGCCGACCATCCCTCAACCTCAAAAAGACGCCCACGACAAGCCACCGACAGGCACCAAACTCAATCCCAACCCCCCAGACGGGAGCCTAGCCATGGAACGCCACAGACAAGCTGTCACGTCCATCGCCTCGGCCGTCCGCGGCTTCTTTGAGCGTGGCGAGCCATACCGCATCTTCCACGGCAGTACCAACAGCACCCGGCCTCAGACGAAGGGAAAGCCCGTCGTCGACATCAGCGCCCTCCGCAATGTCCTCCAGGTCGACCGCGCTGCTCGCACAGCTCTCGTCGAGCCAAACGTCCCCATGGACAAGCTCGCCGAGTCCACGCTGAAGCACGGCCTCGTCCCGCCTGTTGTAATGGAGTTCCCCGGCATCACCGCCGGAGGAGGCTTTGCGGGTACGGCGGGTGAAAGCTCCTCGTTCAAGCATGGCTTCTTCAACGATACTGTCAACTGGGCCGAAATTGTTCTAGGAAATGGCGACGTCGTTCGTGCATCGCGTGAGGAGAACGCCGACCTATTCCGCGGCGCCGCCGGAGCTGTCGGCTCTCTGGGCGTGACGACGCTGCTCGAGCTTCAACTCCAGGAAGCCAAGAAATTCGTCAAGACCACATACCATCGCACAAGCAGCGTCGCCGAGGCTGTTGCTCGTATCCGCGCCGAAACCGAGAACCCTTCTAATGACTATGTCGACGGCATCCTCTTCTCCAAGGACCACGGCGTCGTCGTTACTGGTACCCTGACCAACGACAAGCCCGCCGATACCAAGCCTCAGACCTTCAGCGGCGCTTGGGATCCCTGGTACTACCTCCATGTTCAAGATCGCACCCGCAACGTTCCTTCCGCTGGCCCTACCGTCGCCGCCGACTCTTCCTCTGCCTCGTCCTCTCCCGTCGATTACATCCCTCTCGCCGAGTACTTCTTCCGTTACGACCGAGGTGGTTTCTGGGTCGGCACCGCCGCCTTCGCTTACTTCAAGGGTGTCCCATTCACGCGTTTCTTCCGTTGGTTTCTCGATGACTTCCTCCACACTCGCATGCTGTACCGCGCTCTCCACGGCAGCGGCGAGTCTGCCCGCTTCATCGTTCAGGACCTAGGTCTGCCATACAAGACCGCCGAGGCCTTTGTCGACTACACTGCCGAAAACTTCAATATCTGGCCTCTCTGGCTCTGCCCATTGAAGCAGACACCCCCACCAACTTTCCACCCGCACACCGGTGAAACAATAACTGCTGCTGACGGTACCGTGACCACCCCGCCGTCACTGAACATTGGCCTCTGGGGCTGGGGTCCCTCCGACCCGGATGAGTTCGTTGCCAAGAACCGCGCTCTCGAGGACAAGCTTGTCGAGCTCGGTGGTCTCAAGTGGCTCTATGCGCATACATACTACAACGAAGAGGAATTCTGGAAGCTCTACGACCGACCGTGGTATCAGGCCCTGAGGAAGAAGTACCATGCTGATACACTGCCTAGCGTTCACGACAAGGTCAAGGTCGATGTGGAAGCCCGAAAGGAAGAACGCCGGAAGTGGAAGCATTCTCTCAAGAGCAAGCCACCGCTGGGTGGCCTTTACGGAATCTGGAAGGGCATCCAGAGCAAGGACTATATGCTTCACCGGCATGCAGAGTGGAAGTTCAAGGAGGAGAAATAGACGGATACCCTGATGTATGAATATTAGATAGAGTTTTGTAAGAATATCGAAATGCGCCCTTCTCGAGAACGCACGCAAGATCTTGGATACCAACAAGACTCGTGGCTGGCTGGCTGGCTGGCTGGCTGTACAAGGTAGAATACACTTGATTATTTGGGAATACACATCTTTCATATTCCAAAATGTTGTAATCTCTTCTAAGTGCCAAATGACCGTCTATGGACCTTGACAAGCTTCCTGCTAAATCTTCACGGGAGAGACAGCCTCCCCATTATTTACACAAGCCCTCAATGAACATCATTGCTGGCTCAATTAGGGTATCTCGGTGTCAATCTCCGCTGCGCGATATGCGCTTCTATCGTCACCCCGCTGTATTCCTCTTCCCAATGCGTCTAGTTTTCTCCCATTGTAGTCATCATGTTCATGATATGCTTACCACCGTAGTTCGTGAGTGTTGTGGAACCAGGTCAACAAGCAAAAGAAGTCCCGTGTCGAAAAGACGGACGAGAAGTAGAAGGACCCTGAGGCTTTTTGAAGACGACCCTTTATTCCTTGATAGCGTACTCTCGCTTGAACATGTCGTCAACCTTGGTAAGGTAGTAGGTACCAGGGATGATGGTAGAGGCGTCGCCCTTGGGGGTGTAGTCCTTCTGAAGGTGGGCCTGCTTTCGGAGGTCGCACATCTACAGGATACAATTAGCACGCATTCTTGAAATCGTCAATACAATCATCCTTCACTTACCTGGTCGTAGGTCTCGGGAGGCACAGCACGGCGGGCCTCGAGGCGGGCAGGGATATTGAGCACGCTGGAGATCTTCTCAACGCTGCCGTTGATACGGAAAGACAGGAAGCTGGCAGCCAGACCGGAACCGTAGCTGAAGAGACCAATTCGCTTGCCCTCGAGAGCCTTGTTGTCGACAACGCTGACAATGCTGGCCAGACCGCTCCAGACACTGCCGCAGTACATGTTACCACAGTTGGTGGCAACCTGGATGGCGGGGTTGACACGCTCCTGGAAGCGCTTCTTGGTGAGAGCCATGAAGGTCTTCTCAACGACCTTGTCGGTCAAGGATTTCTCGTAGTCCATGTCACGGAGCTCAGGAGCGACCTCAGCGAACGCAGGAGAGTCGGCGTTGGCGAGGTAGTCGTGGTATAGGAGACGAGCGTAGGACTTCTGAACGAGCTTGCAGGTGGGAGAGTGGAAAGCAAGGTAGTCGAAGCGGTCGAGGCTGGTCTTGGAAGAGTCATCACCGTTGGTGACGCCGTTGGTACCGTTAGTGGCCTGCTTGGCCTCACGCTTGCAGTAGGCGCGGTAGGCAGCATCTAGGGCCTTGGTGTAGCAGTTGACAGAGTAGTGACCATCAACGTAGGGGTACTCGCTGGTAAGGTCGGGCTTGTAGAAATCGTAGGCGTGCTGCATGTAGGTACCACGCAGACCGGGCTCCGCAACAATGGGGGCGTTGGGACCGATCAGGAGGGCGACGGCGCCGGCACCACCAGTGGGGCGAGCATTGCCCTTGGCGTAGAGAGCAATATCACCAGCAACAACGATAGCATCGCGGCCGTCCCAAGCGGAAGACTCAACCCAGTTGATGGCGTTGAAAACAGCGTTGGTGCCACCGTAGCAGGCGTTGATGGTGTCGACACCCTCGATGTTTGTATTGTCTCCAAAGAGCTGCATAAGAACACTCTTGACCGACTTGGACTTGTCGAGGAGGGTCTCGGTACCAACCTCGAGGTAACCGATCGAGTTGGTGTCGATGTTGTAGTTCTTGAGGAGCTTCGAGGTGGCAGTAAGGGCGAAAGAGTAAATGTCTAGGCAAGACACACGTTAGCGGTGATTCGGTCCCATCATACATCATGGGGTTTCCTGGTGACGCGGTGAAGACAGACGCATCGCGCTTAAGGATCGCATTTTTCAGGGGACGGTGAGGAACAGGATAAACTTACCCTCACGGTCGTCGCAGAAGCTCATCTTTGTCTGGCCAAGACCAATGGTGTACTTGCCGGCGCTAACGCCATCAAACTTCTCGAGCTCAACCTGATCAACATACTAAAATGCCCAAGAAAGTTGTGGTTAGCTGGGGGCGTCAAAGAGGCGTTATCGAGCGTTGGGATTGAGGGGCCACAAGCTGCGCATGGAGGGGCACACGACCAGGAACCCGAACACGAGGGTAATAACGCAGGGACTTTTTTTTGTCCCATTCCAAAAGTTTGGTGAGGGGCAATATCCAACGACAACATTTCCCAGCAGAAAGAAGGGCAGTGTAAGAGCCTTGAGATTGCGTAACACGCCGTAGAGGAGAGGGAGGGTCTCAGCTTACCTGGCTGGGGAAGTAAAGCTCGATGGCCTTGATGCCAATGTTCTGAGGACGGGAAGACATGGTGAAAGGCTTGGGGAGAGACGGGTCGGTTTGGTGGGGGAAGAGGAAGAGGAAGAGAAGTCGAGAGAGAGGAAGAGGATGTGGAGATAACTTATAAGACGAGAGAGGCAGCAAGTGGTAAGGGAAGGGGTGGGGAGGACCCGGAAGAAGGCGTGAGATTGCGGGTTCAGGTTGTTGCTGTAACTGAGATTGAGATTGGATCTCGAAATCTAGACGGAGCAGCCTTTGAGTTGGGGTGTGATTTCAAGTCCGGCCGCGGCGGGGTGAGTTAGTTGGACTCAGAGGTATCAAGTTTTTCACCGCCCTTTGCCTTTTTCTACTGGATAGACGCTGTACTGTTGGCGTTTGGTGTAATTGTATTGGCTGCATGTGCTTTTTGAGGTACTTTGGGTTATGGCCTCTGATTCTTACAGATCATGGTTCATGATGGATGAATGGGGGGGGGGGAATCGACTTGGGATAGGAAGCTTGGACCGCCAGGAGAACAATCACCATAACAACAATTATCGTATCTTACAGTGTTATCTTAGCTTGGATTGACTATCTGTTTTGTAGGTATTCAAGAGTCTCTCATCTTCACAATTACACCGAGCCATACCGTGCATGATATGACTCGAGATCATGTCCACGACCTTACTGCAGCCGAGAAATTTCTTTTCTTCCTCTTCCCGCACCTATATTCTGCAGCATCGCGCGCATGTTTGCCTTCTGCCAGGGGCACGCCGCAACCGGTGGGCGCCGGGCCAAGGTGTGCCTGGTGTGCTTGACGTCTCTTCCATTTGAGCTTGTCTTGTTGTGGTGGGAGTGGGTTAGCTGCTGGTTGGTGGGCCTTAGACGGGTATAAGCAAGTGCCAGTAAAAAGGTGCTGTAACTGTTGGAAACACGAACACGACAAGCGGCTGCTAGTCGTTGAACCTGGACGATTAATCTGTTGGTTTTTGACCATTGGATGGCTTGATGTTGGAGCAATTAATTGTTTGGAACTAGTTTAGAGGGAATCTTATAGATCCTAGCAGTTCTAGAGCAAGGATTCACTCTCCAGGGGCTCGTCTTGATATTGCCCTTCATGGCGAATGTTGAGACGCAGAACGCAGTAGTAGGCTGCTTCACTTGTTTGTGCCGAGATAGTGTTTCCAGGAAACCTAACCGATCTGCACTGCCTCGTAAATGTTATGTTACCTCTCAAAAAGTATATTTCACAGACGTCTCCGGTGGTTAAGTATGAGGCAATAGCAGTACTTTTTCCTTTTTTTCTGTATGCATTAGTTTCACCAGAGTGGACATAGTCGTGATCAAGTTTTTTCTTTATCAGATCCAACACTGCATTCTGGTTCGCAGACGGGAGGGATGCAGGTGGGCTCGCTCTTGCCACAAGCAACTCCACCCACGGAAGCCCACCTCAGGCCAAACGAAACGAGAGGTTTCAGGCCCAGAACCCTTCCTTTTCCAGGGACCTACCCGCTGATGGCAGGGGACAATAGCGTATCATTGCTCCGAATGACGCACCACCGCGCTTGTCCCTTTTGGACGGGCATGCTTCATCCACATCAACTGCTTCGATATTCTTCAACTTGACCCTTACGTTGTTTCTATAAAACCTCACACCAAGCATTTTTGTGTAGACCTATGGCACCTCACAAATAATTCTCTTCATGGGGAGAACAAAATTTGTCACTTACACTCTATAAGTATCTTCGGTCTGTCTGGCTACAGTGCATGCATTCAAAACTGTCTCGCGAGAATCCTGCTCTCAGCGAGTCCCACACCCTCAATGCTTACGATTCTGCAGGTTCTATCTGCCGTCGGCATCTTCTATTGCATGTACGACTACCTAACTGGTGGTGCCTAGTAGGCATATCCCCACCATGCATGACCTAGAGGGCTACTCTATACATACCAATACCTGCCCTGGGCGGGCTGGCAGAGTTGAGGTCGGTTTCAACAAGAGAAATAGTCCAGGTTGTTTCCATGCCTCTTTGACTTACAGGTACCGACTAGTAATGAGTCTCCAAACTACGTCAAACTCCTTCTCTTTACACCAAAACTCTTACCAACCTATTGATGCCTAACCTGGGGTTTCCTTAGGTAGGTGGTTTTACGTTCGTGAGGAATTTATCAAACATGCGTACCACGCGATGCCCCGTCTTTAGCGTCATGCTCCCGGTTTGTCCCTCATGTATGTGGCCTTTTCTACAGCTCACTGGGCTTGTGACGACGTCAACCCGTGCACCATTATCAATCGCTCAGCCCAAGGAAAGCCGCATTCCGTTCTTCGGCGTGGGTCAACGAGACCGTTCTAAGTCTGATGCAGCTAGCTTCCAAGATTTTCCATCAACAGTCCCGAGACTTGACACATTTTGGTGTCTTAGTCCGCCGCTATCCCACCTAAAGATAATCAACGTGCAGCTTCCTGCATCTCAGGCACCACCATCAGGTTCGATTATCGCTCGACGGTACCGGACGGGGTCGTCGTGGGACCTGGGTGGTATCCGGTTACGTACCTGCTTACACAGGCCGCGGGGGCACGAAACTACCATGCTTCTACACAATCAACAACACGGATTTCAAATTTGGTACAGTTCTGATATATGAGAAGAGACCTACGAAAAGCCGAAAATGCGTAAGAAGCAACGCGCATGTCGTCCTCGCTTTGCATACCTAGGTACTCTTATTCGGGTCGATCCTACTGAAAGCAAGTTTCCTGACCTTGTAAGCCGCATCGCTTTCGTACTGCACGCCATCATCGCAGGGACCTTCACCCACGCGGGTCCCTCACTTCGGCACAAACTGGTGCCATCTCGCGGTAGCTAGACCCTTTACAGACCCTTCCATTCAACATCGGCTCTGAAGCTCCGTTCTTCTCAGTCCCAGTTTAATTTATCCTATCCAACTCCCGAGTTCTCAACTTTGCTACGTACATAGTATTGTGCAAAGCAGTGTTCTTGGTCCAAGCGATCCCGTCAGGATCTAACCGACCCAGATCGTGCCCCTGGCTCATTGTTGGTTCAATGGCATCGATCTCAAATCTAACGCATCTCTCTACCGGGGTTAAGGATGCCTGTCACCCCTCGTGTTCGCTCAGCTAACGGTTTCGCCAGCATGGGATTCGCGGTAGAGGCCAAATTGAAGCCCCCTGATACTGCTCATATGATACCCTTTAAACTCGCTTACTCTGAAAAGCCATAGTTAATTCAAGCTGGCATCACGACTTCATTCGGCCAATGGAACAGCCTGCTTTGAAAATTAAACCGATTTCTCTATTAGATCATAACGTTAAATCTGTTCGCTAAAGAAACAATAGCCTCCACCGCCGTCTTATGTATCCCTCTCTTCTCGGAGTTCTGTGTTTAGTTACCCATGTTATATCTTGTACAAATGCTACCTTCCATATAGCGGGCCGTCAAATTGATTATGAAGCTGTGTTAGGGGTGTCGTATCCGGAATCAGAAGTACCTTTAGGCTTCGTCTCCCCTGTTTCCTCATCCTTTACGGATACCTCCTTCTTATTCTTATCCTCAGCCTCAGCCTCAGCCTCGGCCTCCTTAGGCTTGTCCTCGGACTTTTCATCAGACTTATCCGTATTCGTCTTGGCTTCTTCGTTTTTCTTCTCATCACCGCAGGCTTCAATCTCAGATTCTGTGTCGGAATCAGAAAAATCGGAACCAGAGCTCTCGCCGTTGCTCTTGCGCTTGGCCTTTGCCTTTGCCTTCTTAGCCTTCTTGCGCTCCTCCTTTCGAAGCCTCTTGGCTTCGGCCTTGCGAGCTTCCTGCTCTTCCTTGCGTCGCTTCTCTGCATCTTCGATCTCCTTAAGTTTCTTCTCCTTGCGGGTTTCAACCACCCAGTCATCCACAGCTTCAATAACCGCGTCGGGGTTGCGTTTGTTCTTGAGAAGTAGACCTTGAATCTCTGCAGGGCTGAATTCAAGCTCAGGAACCTTGGCAGCGAACTTCGTGGCAAGAGAATTGACCCGCTGGGTGGTTTCAAGACGAGTCTTTTCAGATAATGCGGCCTGCTTCTGAGCCTCTTCCGGATCTAAAAACTCGGTCTTGATCTCTTCTCTACCTTTTCCGGTAACATCTTCTCCTTCATATGGAGCATAGATGGCCCGGAAAATGGAGGCGCTCATGTCAGCATCAGCCAGGCCGAACTCGACAATCATGTCAACACGGCCGGGGCGAATTAGGGCCTTATCCAGCTTCGCAAGATGATTGGTGGTCATAATGAGGATGCGACCCTCTTGAGAAGCAACACCGTCGAGAATGTTGAGGAGGCCAGACAAGGAGAGCCGGCCTGGGAGCGCGGGGGTTGGAGGAGGGGCGCCGGGCTTACTGGGTGTTGTTGCGGCAGGTACTACAGCCTCCGATGCATTCTCGCCCTTGGTTTCATCACGAGTGTGAGTTAGACCAGCAGTATCGATATCTTCCAGTAGCACAACGCAACGGCGAGGAAGCTCGGCAAAAAGCGAGGCAAGGGTCTCCTCGTTGGCCAAGGCAGAGCTCAAACTGACCATGTAGATACGCATGCGGAAGAAACCAGCCAGGGCAAGACTCAGCGAACTCTTTCCAGTGCCAGGGGGGCCATAAAGAAGGTAACCGCGACGATAAGGGATACCGCGGTTCGAGTACCAGCGGCGAGTGTTGGGGTTCAGATAGTCTGTAACATCGTCGATCAAATCCTTCTTAACCTTTTCGTTGAGGATGACTGTGGAAAGAGGACGGCTAGCTCGGCTCATACAGCGTTGCCAAGTAGCTTCGCCGCCATTTGTTCCGAGGGAACCACGATAAATGAGGGTCTTTTTCTCGTCTTTCTTCAGATATTGCGTGCGAGCGTCGAGGAGAAGCTCCTTGAGGATGCGCGGGTTGCGGCCAAAACAAGAGATGGACAGCTCCTCTCGCTCGCTCGAGCTGATGAACGAAGATCGCTCGTGGTTTTCATGGCGCTCAAAGAGCAGAAGATGGCCCTTGTACCAGAAGAAATGAGAGCCAACAGAAGGAGTATACTGCAGAGGCTTCTTGACCGCTCCGGAACTTGGATCATCTTCGTCGTCCTCATCATCATCGCTCCAGCGAACTAAGAACCAACTCCGAGAGTTGATGTTTGTGTTGACCATGAAGCGACGGGAACCCTGAGCGAAACGCTGGTTGGCTACCCAAGCCATGACGATATTGTAGATCTCATCGTCAGTGCGGATGCGCACAACAGACATGAGGTGCTGGCCCACGACGCCCCAAGTATACTCGCTGATGTAGTTCCAGGAAAAAGTGATGCCGGAGACCACGAGGAGGAGAGGAAGGTACAGATTAAGATCGATGCCGAGATATGTGTGAATTAAGCTGGAGAAGGTGGAAAAGCCTGGGAAGAGAAAGTCGAGAATGGCAAACTGACCAGGCGGGTTGAGCTTGGGGATGCCTTCGCCGGGACTGGTTGTTGAATTGAGAGTCTCCATGCTGGCAGATTCTGAGACGAGCTGTAGAAGTGCAAGAAGTGCTATCAGAGGTAGGTGAGTGATAACGGTCCAAAGCGCAAGGGAACTCTTCTTGTACTACTCAGCTGGGCAATGTGAGTAGAAGCTGCAAAAGCAGAGTGGATGAGTGAGTTAAATAAAGTAAAAGAGAAAGAAGAAGGTGATGAGAGGCTTTATATGGGCCTTTGCGTGTATGATGATGGATGGGGCGTGACAAGGAGAGAGGCATCCACATCCGCATTACGCCTCCGCCATCAGCCCTACGGGGCCGGGGACGACCTGACTCACAGCCCGCAGCCTCCATGTCGGGATAAAATAGTAAATCTTGGAATTTGTGGGGTAATGGTTAACGATTTCTTAGACGAGAGAAACAGATTATTGATTGTCATGTAAAACTAGGCATCACAGCTCCATCGTTAGGCAGCAGATCCGTGTGTGGTACATCATACTTCCCTCACCTTAAACCGTAGGAGTCTGCACGGCATTCCCTTCAGGAAAAAGCAGAAGACAAGGATGATATTTACAAGTTCAATGAAACATTGCTTGAATCGTAAAGGCATCTCTTCTTAGGAATCAGACTTACTGGAAGCCAATATCTGCCGCAGTTAACACAATCCCTATAAGCTTCACCACAATTCCAAGTTATTATAATAAAAGAGTATACTTTCATTCTCAACTCTCTTCCTCCCCAAGGCAACGAGGCTACCTAGTTGCTGATTCTCTTGGTTCGGCGGCCTCTTTCTTCCAGTGCAAGCCAAACACCTCTCTGGATTGGACAGCCGAAAAACCCCTATGCATATACGGATACGGTTTGGCACTTACAGGATGACTGCATCTTCCAGCACGTTTTGATGGGCTAGACATAATGGACAATACGACCTTGCATCTGACCTCTTGAAGCAAGGATGTTGAATTAGGTTATTTCTCTCATCTTTCAAGACCTTTTGCTTTCGTCTTTGCTCTAGACTCTCCTTCTTCTTCTGCTTCTTCTTCTCCACTTACACCGCACTTCTGCTGCCAAGCCTCCCGGCGAAGCGACCTCCCGGAAGAGTCACGGCGGAAAAGCGGGGCGACCGCTAGACCGCAAATGTTCCGCCGGGAGGCTGTGTTTCACTTTTTTCCAGACAGCTCCGGCAAGTGAATGTCATTTGTCAGGCAGCTGACGATCGGGATTGGCTGGGTCGTAACTGGAAACGGTTCTCTTGACGTAGATTTGGTGATGTACAGCATTGCAGACCTGCGGCTGCCCATGTTATTCGCCCACTTCCCCTCCAGAGCTTCGGAGTTGAGCGATGCATACAAACTCCAAGGCTTTTTTGTTTACGACATGCGTGTCATGGAAGAGGGGGCACCCGACATTCTGCGAATCAATCCAGATACATGCTAAATAATAGGTACTATATCATTACATCATAATAAGATCTTCTCAGGCTCTGCTATACCTGGGGCAAACTGCAAGCGACTGGCACGCTGACAGTGACGGTAGTTGAGGCCAAGCAAAGAATAGCAAGCAATATGCCATCAGCTTGATCCAGTGAGTTTTTCTGATGTATTCGTCATTCATCCGTCAACCTTCAGTTATCCTTTAACTGAGTATCCATAACGCCATGTTCGCCATCTCAGTAACCGTTAGCTATTACATTTCTCAATAAATCATCAAGCAGCAGAGGAATGCCACCTCTTCGTGGAAGGACACTACTCGTAAGCTCGCTGGCTCGCTCGTTAACCCCAATCGCAAAACAATCGCACATTACTCTTCATCAGAACTCCAATCGCTTTCTGACTGGGGGGGGCCTCTTCTACCTCCTTGAAAAGGATTGCCTGGTTGGTTCTGGCCAGTCACGTTGATAAAGGGTGCTGCATCAGGCATTTGGGGGTTCATTGGAGGTGGTGGCATGGGGGGAGGAGGACCATTCATCGGAGAAGCAGGGGGGTAACCGCCTCCGAATCCTGCATCGTAGCCTCCGTCATAAACCCCATCATCATAACCCCCATCATATCCTCCCTCATAGCCTCCGCCGAACCCTCCGTCAAATCCTCCATCCATGGGTGGGACCATCGGAGGCGGAGGCGGGGGGCCGTTCATCGGCATCGGCATCGGCATCGGCTGTACAACCGGTGGCCGCGGGACAGCTCCGTCAAAGTGCTTACGGGAACCACCGCCATTTTTGCGACTACGTCCACTTCGCTTGCTGTGTCCGCTGCCGGAACTGCTGCTGCTGCTACCGCTGTAGTAGTAACCATGAGGATGAGCAACCCAGTAGAGCTGCGTTTCGGGTTCGTTCCAGTAGGAGAATGACGAGCCGCCAGACCGGACCGACCGGTCGTCGCGGACGTCTCGCGTTCTCTTCTTGACAGCTGTGGCTCCAGGAGGTGCACCAGCTACCCATGAGAGAAAACGGATAGCCATGGGCTGTTTCTTGGGCAGACTGGTATAAGTAGTCGTCCATGTTGACGAGGTGCTACTTAGTCGATCATCTGAGTAGACGGATGAGCCGCCGGAAAACGACTTGTGTGACATGATTGTGATTTGAAAAGAAATATTATTTTGGAAATGAGGCGGGTGGCAACTAGTTCGTGATGCCTGCTTGTGTGAATGATTTGCAGTCCACGAACCTAAGGATCGTGCTCAGGCTGGTGTTGTGCAAGGGAGCAAGGAGATGCTAGCTTGGCGTGGCAACAATGCAATAGAAGAGAAGGGCTTCCTTGTTCAAGAGGACAGTGATCGACAAGAAAAGCTAAAGAAGAAGAACAAGGCAAACGACAGACGGACATGGGAGCAAGATATAGACGGGCACTAACACAAAGACCGGGCGAGTACTACTTGGGTATTGCAAAGCAATTGTCAGGACCGGCTGCCTCGTCAAGGCATCTCATATTCTGCGGGCGATGAGAAAAGAGGCTATCATCTCCCACAGTTGTTGCACATTGCATAGCAGGCTCTGGTCACGACAGAAGCAAAAACCGACAGGGGAGACAAGGTTAGAAAATGGGTGTGGGCAGCGTCGTGCAGCGTTTCTGTGCGAGCAAGCTTACACGATACGACGCTCCAGGTGATGTGCAGTGCAGTACCTGTACACTACAAGTGATGGGCTGCCAATGATTTTGGACGTCGGTCAGACGGCGAGACGTCCCTTGAGGCTCTCGGGCGAGCAGACAGGGGGTGTTGGACGCTGTGCAAGCTGGGCGATCGTGCGCCACGTTCGCCCTGCTTTGGAGAGGGGTAAGGTGATAGATGATCTAGGACAGAGATGAGGGTGTAAGAAGTGCAAATCTCGTAGGCGAATAGATCAATGTGAAGCGAATGTAGGTACTTTGCCATGGTTCGCCAGCAGTCATTCACTTGACTCAGAAGCATTGATTTAAAGTTAGGGGAATAGACCAAGAGGGACTATTCAGTTTGATAACCTAGATTGACTTGATCCAATTGGTCGGGGAACACCAACACACAAATCATGGAACAGAACTGGACAAGACTTGAGTTCCTTGAAACTTGCCTAACACGAGACCCCATCCGACAGCATAACATAGGTAACATCCATGAACAAACTATAGAGAACGGGATGCTTCGACTGAACACGGCAGGCTGCGGAGCCATGCGAACGCTCGAGGGTAATGGACGCCCAGACGTCATGCAACAAGTGTATTTCGCTGTGGCTGCCTCTTGTCTGGAACGAAACAAGGTAAACGAGGCTGCAGTGCACATCTCTCGGCGGATGCGCGCGTGGTCCGGTCCCCGAAGACTTGAGTGAGGTGCAGACGCGGGACGTTTTGTTGTTGCAAAAGCACTAGCATTCAAAGGCAACGATTGGCTGTTATCCAACAGGTGTTGCTGCAAGTTGCCGGGTCGCAGGGTTGGCTGGTTGGTTGAAGGGCCATCTCAGTCAGAAAGAGGGGGAAGGATATGGAGTGCTGTGACACGATGGGATTGGAAGGGTTTGGTCAGGTCATGCACCTGTTGCGAAGTGAGAAAATAACCGCGCTGGCATTTACAGTGTCCTTAATGCTAGGGAGTTAATGAGCATGTGAAATGGGCAAACAAAACATGAATTATAGGGCTGACGATTCAAGGATGAAGACTTGAGATGTGCATAGAGCAGAGCGCGTGCTTGAGCCTCTTTGATACGATAATAGTGTTGTCCAAGGACTTTGCGTGCTGTCAAAGGGTTATAGGGTAACAGCTTCGGGTAATCTTGCTGTCATATTCATACTACCTTAGGTAAAGACAGAGTCCGTACTGCATAGCGTCCAACACTTCAATTGTCAGCCAACCCTAAACTTACCCAAATCACCAATCTTTACGCAGAAGACTCATCCCCATCACTCGTGTGATCTCTGGTCCATGCGAGTGCTAAGCTCATCTTCTAATGAAGTATATGTGGGACATGTGGTTCAAGACACAAGGTGACCCGAGAGCAAGGTTTAGTTTCGTGGTTGGTTAATTTCCCAGCCGACAGTCTGAATATTACTTGGGACGTGGATGGATGGAAAAACAAGGCGAACATCCACAGCGCTTCATTTTCAACCGGTGTGCTTGATATAAGAAAGAGACCTCGCCTGCCTGCGCAAAGAGCAATAGGCGTCCTCGGCCTGACACCATCTTTTCGTTGACAACGCATACATCGAAATCGTCCAACTTGTCTGCATTTTGAGAGACTCGAGATCAAGGCTCTGGTTGGGCAATGTTGAATTAGGTGCACGTTCGACCATGATCCCGAGTCGTGTTGCACGTTCCCCGAAGCACAAGGTAATAAGCTTGAACAGGCGTGTGTTAGCCCATGCACCAGAGAGGACACAGTTGAGATGAGAGGCACCCGACGTTCGGACGCAGTTGGAGAATCGGCCGTGCCATTTGGATCTAATTCAAAGCACAAAAGCTGAGATATTAATTTCAACAAAGCCCTCGACCCTAGTCAAGCTGAGAGAAAATCTGTGACATAAAATTACGGGGTACCAGATGACATTCTAGAAGAGGGATTGGGAAAAATCTTGGAAGCGAAAGGGAAGACATGATATTATGTGGACCTCTTATGAAGCCGGGATTTTCGCTTTGGTGAGCAAGTATTTCGATCATCCCGCCGAGTGATCAGCGGAGACGGAGCAGAAGACGATGGGTGCCGATAAAATGATGGCCGGTTCGGCCGGGATCGCCAACTTATGCGGTACGAGAAATGTGACAGAAGCAAGGAAGCAATTGGAAGTTGATAACAAGAAATGCGATGAAACAAAACTTGGAGAATCCACCTCGCCATCTCACACAAATGACAACAAAATTATGATCAAGAGTCAGCTCAGCTTAGCTCAGCTCAGACGTCTCTATTCCCTCGAAAACGGCAGATCGATACTCTCACTAACCACAGCTCATCACGGCAGTTTAGGTTCTCGTAAACAAGACAAACCACAGACTCCCAAATGGATCCGAGAATAGAAGGTTAACTAATTTCTTGGGAGCGTGCCACCCGCTCTATGCAAAGCCCTAGTCAGGTTTGGTCGCCAAGCAGGAGAAGAGCCGATAGGTTAAGAAAATGAGCAGATATGACTTTTAATAAAGCCGAGACTATCTCTTATTTTGAATAATGAGCTGGAGGCAAAAGAAGCCTGCACTGCACGGCACAGCACTGCATTAGAGTGAGCAAGGGGATCCACCACATAAACAACAATAACAACCAACTATGCAGACGCAGAGAGAAAACATCAAAAATAGAGTTCCTTTGTTGCAATGACGCAGGAATGAAACCTCTCCATCCACCCAAAAGCCCAGTAATGCGCGCTGAAACCACTCCAAGGTGGTTGTCGCTCGAAACGGGCCCCCGGGCCACCAATCACATGAGCCGGACCACTTCAGTCTCCCCCTAGCCAGGTCCGCTGGCCAAACCTGGCAACCCGGACAGGGGAATTGGTTTATCCTGACCCTGACTCGCAGAGATGGCGACACATTGGGAAGCACAGAGGGATCAATTGCACGTAGAGATAGTCTTATTGCAGATCGTGCCTTGGGTAGCTGATTGAATGCTGAATTAGCTGTATTGTAGCATCTAACCAGTTGCTACTCTCTAAGCTTTTGTGGTTCACCTCGCGCCCAGAATTATTAACTCAGGTCCAAGGAAAACAAAAAACCTTCGTTGGTTGCTAGCTCAGGCCATCCTAGACCACCTTTAGCTTAGACGAGTCTCCCTAGACCTCTTCCCCTTTCCAGACCAGCCCTGACTGGCTTGGGCTGGGGCGCTGTATCCACTAGAGCCCGCTGGGGACCCTCCTTGGAATGGGTGGCTGCTCGTCTCCTGTTGGTCTGCATCAGGGGGACACAAGAAATGGCCGTTCTTATATAAAATTAAAAAACTAATAAATAATTTCT